>FIZR01016693.1:0-34380 GCA_900060175.1 Ferrisia virgata
AAGCTTCTTCACGCGCTGACCAACGAGTTTGCATAATGCTGATTTTTTTATTTTTATTTTAATGAAGGATTGTAGGATTGTTGAATTTGAATTTGTTTTAATTTTAAAAATGATCTCATTTTGAGTATATGTCAAAATCTGCCACCCTTAAAATTTGTCGCCCTAGGCAATAGCCTAGTGCACTGCGCCATCTGTTTGAGTTCAATTTATCAGACAATAAGTTTGGTAGTTGTTAGTTTGGTACCCAGGATGTTTGGGTTGTAGAGTATACAAATGCATTCATCTCTGTCAGGATATACTTACAGGATAATAAATAAGAATGACTTGATTCAATAAGGTAGAAATGGCATAAAACACTCCTACGTTAATTCCATACGATACTAATAACAAAACGTATCCTTTATTTGTTATTAAGCGTTTGACCGAAGTAATAAAATCACCAGAATCAGAACCGCTTTTTTGAGCAGCTTGTGCAGGACTAGGAGGTAAATCTGGTTTATCTTCGAAGACTAAAACAAGAGATAAAAATAAAAAATAAAAAATAATGAACCTTCTATTCAATTAACAAAAGTACTATACGTCGATGAGGTATTTATTACTTACACAAAATAACTAAAAATAAAATGACCGTCGTTATGACAGCTACGGAATAATACATTAATTTGAGACCATCCTCTACAACAGTAACGTTGTCGCTATTTTTCACTATCATCGGCGGTACAACAAAACCGACAGCAACACCGAGCTGAAAAATACAAAATAAGTAAATCTAGGTAACTAAAACGAACGAAATTCAGTTTATATTTATGTACATTTTTCGCCATTCGCAAATTGTCAATTTATGCGAATTTCATTTCATTTTTCGTAATGCGTACATTTTTCATACCGTCCTTGTACATTAAACGCGTTGTCCCCTCTGTTTAAAAAAAAAAATCAATTATATACCAAAAGCACAGGAAGTTTTTGTCACAGTCCCACGTGTAATTTCGAATAAAATTCGTTTGTTTTAAAAGTTGTATATCCTGTCTAAATGAAATCGTCCTTTTGGTGTTGATTTGATATCGTGATTCATATAAATAATATTAGATATACGGCGCGTAAACGTGGAGTGCATCGGTAATTGGCTTTTATTCATTTGAGATTGAAATACTCGTACACAGGAAAACTAATTTAGATAAAGAACTCGAAACGTGCCGTCGTAGAAAATTTATTAAATACGGAAGTTTTTTATAAAAAGTCATCAAAATTTGTTGCCGTACCTGATTACCAAATACGCCGACCGAGCACGCGGACGAAACTTCATTCTGGCCGAACCACACAGCGGCCACTCTTGCCGGCAAACTTAACACGAAAGTTTGCGAAACAGCTACCACCGTTTGTCCGATAAAAGTGATCAAAAATCTGTCGGGTGCAATTGAAAATACTTTTATCCAAGCGCCGGCACATGTTCCAATCGCTCCGAGTAATACGGCTATTCTGATACCCTGTAATTAATTAATTCGCCATTATTTTGTATGTAAGTAAAAGGAGACGCTAGTTGCTTTCGGTTGTTCCTTCGACAATCATTATTACATTGACCTTCTTCTTATCGTTCAGAGATGATTGCAATTAATCTGAAGGTCTTCTAGGCCAAACTCACCCGACTACTTAACGACCAATACGATTTGTTAATCGATTCAAAAATTAATGTATCTATATTAACATCCTATGCTATACAGATAGACTGACACATTCGTACCTACATATTTAATATTTTATTGAAAAATTTTTCAAATGATTCATTTCCATTGAAAAAATTTAATCACAACTGTACACGTACCTAATTATACTTCATATGTGAGTATAATAATGTAAGATCTAGCTAGGTACTAGATTTCTATCCCATGGGTATTTCCTCTCTATAACGTCGTAAATACCAATGACGACGTTAATAAAGAAAAACAATATATACACCGCGACTGAAACTTGAAAGCAATTTTGCTGTAAAATTTTACAAAGATGGGAATACTTCGTTGCGAAATGTTAACAAATACGAGCAAAAGAACGTTAATTAAAGGAATTCTCGCTATGAACATTCTTACTAATGAAGAGCTTCAGTTCATCACTGTTTTAAACGTGAGACATCAAGATATAGGCGTGTAATAAATAAAAAGTAATGTCAAAACTTGAGGGTTTTTATCATTTTGTTGGAGAGGAGCTCTCTATCAATTTTAACCTTCTTTCGAGTTGTTTTTTTTTTCAAAAGTGAAATTTTTAGCTTATTCAATTGTACACGCAGACTACAACATTATCTTTATTTCTCTTGACAAACGCAACCATAAACCATTAAGTCTACATAATTCACTGGTTCTTTTCTCGACTTAATTTTTCCTTTTACTTTAGACTTCATACTTGCACACGTAGATAAAATTTTTAATTCGATGAAAAAAAAAGTTTCGAACATCACGTTTCTTTTTAGATACGATTTTCCGAAAAGTTCATTCCATCTACATCGTATACTTAAAGTTTCCATATCACCAAAAAATATATCCAACTCAGAACGAAAACATACAATAATTGCATCACGAGAAAAATTCAAAGTCTGCCTTTGCATCCCTTCAGCTTCATTATGGCATCAATCAAATATCAGCTATAGAAAAAATAGAAAAAACCAATACCTACTGTAACTAACGAATTATATATGATGTTAGGTACTAAATAATGTTTAACGATATCAAAAAATTATTGACACGAAAAAATGCAAATTTTTGAAAGAAATAGAAAAAATGCTAATTTAATCGAAATTATTTCCTTCTTTCCCTAACACCGAAAACTCCAGCGTGAAAATGAAAGCTTTCATACAAACGTCATTCAAACGAATATTATGGGAAAAGAGATCACAATGAAGAAAGAGTTTATTTTTATTTTTTTATTTTTCACGAATATCTGGTGTACGTTCATTTTTCTGTTATTTAAAAACTTTTTTAAAGAGTTAAAGACCAACTGAATTTCCGTATTTATTCAACACAAACGTTATTGGTTCATCTGAGGATTTGAAATTTAATATGCATTTAGACAGGAACGTAGCAAAGCCCTCGTCGAGGGGAGGGAGAGAGAGATAAAAATGAAAAAATTGCCAACCAAAATCGATAACGTTGACGAACTTTTCCAACTTTTTTGGCAAAGTGAAACGAAGGGTTTCTATGCGGTAAAAAGCACCTTTTTTTTGGAGCCTTAGTTCGCAAAATTGAAATAAATAATAAACATTTTCATGCCTGAACGAAGCGAGGGCAAAGTTTGGAAAAAATTGAATTTTCACATGGATATATCTTAGAGCTGGGGGTCATTTTTTGAAAATGTGACGTTTTTGATTTCAACTTTTGAAATGTTATTTAAAAAAATTATGAAAAATTTAAAAAAAATGATGACTTGCACTTGATGTTGAAATGTTGACAAAAATATCCAATTAAAAAATTAAAAAATTAAAAAATTAAAAAATTAAAAAATTAAAAAAAAATTAATGACTTTTGCGCTTAATGTTAAAATGTTGACATGGATAAAAAAATTGAATTATTGAAGAAATTTATTCGTTTATTTATTTAGAATGCAATTTTTTTTTAAATAACGGCTGATTTCTGCTTTTTATGTTAAAATGTCCAAGTTGAATATTTGATGCGTTTTAATGTCGTCAGTGTTGCCAGTTCCCAAATAATTCAGAAAAATGGAATTATGTTTTTAAAAATATAAAATTGCAGTGTAAAAAAATGGAAATTTACCGTTAAAATTCAAGGATTTTGATAAGAAAATCATCAGTATTGCCAATCACAGTAATTTTCACGTGAAATTTCTCAAATAATTCCAAAGAATGTAATTTTATTCTTTTAAGTTTCATTTCTTTTCATATTTATTCAATTTAGGCATTTTAACATAAAATGTAAAAATTATTTATTACTCTTTTAGCCAAAATTAAAAACTATCATCATCATGTAATCAGTGTTACATATCCGTGATCTAGAATTTTGGCACTAAAGTTGAGTTTTTAGAAGTTTTAAATTAACGTGGTAGGTTGGTGCAGTCTCAACCTATGTTCTTCTAACTTTTCACAATTTACAAGTTTTTTTACCAACTTTCATAGCTGGCTGGGCAGGGGGGGAGGTGATCTCCCTCACCACCATTACCTTTTTATTTCCAAGAATACCTTCGTGAAGTTTTTCAAACATCATGCATCGAAAGTGAGTTCGTCATAATTTGAAATGAAGAAATTCATCTAATCATTTTTTTTTTGTTTTTTTTTCATACAACCCTTCAAAGTTTATTTTTAGCCTGATACGTGTTGATTAAATTGATTCTATAGGTTTATTTTTGTGGTTTTCTCCTACTCTTTTCGATCCGATCTGCAAAATTGAAACAGTTTCAAGACTAGGGAAAAATCTGCAGGTGCGTTATCGTTTTGAAACCGGTTTTTGACACTGAAACAAGATTGAATACTGCTTCAATGCATCATCAAAATGATTTTTAAAAAAATTAGCAACGATTGAAACAGTTTTAAAACCGTATCACTGTTGCCATAAATTTTAAATGCATTCCACACGTAGAAACAATTTTGAAGTTGTGTTGTAACCGTTTTGAAACTGTTGTAACACCAAAAATACGGTTTCAAGATGGTAATGAAAGTGCAGATTTTCCTCTAGTCTTGAAACGGTGTCGGTGTAAAAATCGACGATTTTGATAGCATGAAACGACTTTGTGCTTCACAAAAAACTATTAAAAATCGGTTACATTGCAGATCGGGCAGCGAAATAGTGTTACAGTCCGTTTTATTCAACTTGGCAACTTGGCACTTGGAAAAATCCAACCAAGTGCTCATCAGCCGATAGAATCTCAAATATCAGTATGCATTATGCAAATTCCTCTTTAGTTGAAAATTTTATCTCGAATAGCTGATAACTATTAAACATTAAAACATATTATTGATTTATGTCACAGTTCAAAAAGGAAGGTAAAAAAAAATCGATTTACTTCGGATGATCAACTTATAAAAGATACCGCATAAAATACACATTTTTAACTCCCATGCTACAGATTTTTTTTATTCAAATTACTGGCAAGACGGAAGAATAAAAACGCGAAAAAGATTCATTTATTTTGCGTTAAAATTACTTCGAGCTTGTGCTCGATTTAAGGACAATAACCCGTCGCTTGGAGCTACCTCTCTAGAGAATATAAAGTTTTGATCGCAATTAGTAAATAATGAAGGAAAATTTTTTCATTTTAAATTTACAAACGGGCATTAAAACTTGATGTTCGTTCAACAACGACAATAACGAGTTTTAATAGGATAAAATTGAAACGTTTCTACAAAATGATACTTCACATTCGAGTGTTTAGTGTCGCAAGCGAAACACTCTTGTTAAGAAACTATGTATTATATTATATTTAGCTATATCTAATCACATTGAGGTACTTTTCGTATCGATAGGTAGGTAAACTCATTGACGGTAATTTAAAATCTCATAGTACTATATCGAAAATTTTTATTCCAAGCTTTCCCATACTTTATGCAGACGATACTGATAATGAAAAAAATTCTTTCGATTTTTATCAAATTTTCATTGAATTTTCAGCTGAACCCCGTTTAACATGCGAGTATTTTTTGAAAAGGAAAAAAAGTTTTAAAAAAGTAGGTAGGTAGGTAGGTACCTTAAAAACGATTTTTTTTTTAATGACAAATAAAAACGCATTACCAACGTCATAGCAATTTGGCTGGCATACAAATATCAATCAGGTGTTCATATCGATCCGAAGCAATATTAGGGAAAAAATTCCTCGAAATTTCTACACGCAATTTCTACGATATCGACATAAGCACTCTTGAAATTTATATCGTGATGCACGATGAGATTGAAAAAATTGGAAGTGTACCTATACCCAGTATTTTGATTATTCATCGAACAAATATTGTACCATATAATTAAGATATTTCCTCGCAGTTTCATTCGTTGCGTACATTCCCTACGTCATTATAATTAGACTAATTGAAATCGTATTCATTGAAATATCTATTTTTACTTAATTGATTACTTATTTTTTTTGAAAATTAACGTCCATATGAGAAAGCACAGGTATAGGAATATTGTAAGCTTTGCATAATGTAGCGTAATGGAATAGTCCTAGATAAAGACGTATAGGCATGAGCGTACATCTTATTGTACGTTGTAGTCCAACAGAAGCAAGAAATCTTTTGAATGTAATAATACATACAACTAATCAATATTGCAAGTGTAAATTTTAAGCAAATCGAACATGACAGTAGTCCAATTATTGTTTACCACATCAATTGATACAATTGGTGATAAATTACAGCGCTATGTTTTTAAACAAGCGATTCGTATTCGCGAATATATTTTATTGTTGCCAGAAATTAATAGATATTTATTTATCGCAATTTTTATTCTACATTAAACCGTAATCGTTTTTAAACCAACTACCTTATTTCATTGTTTTCTAAAAGAAAAAACAATCGGCAACTATAATATTGACTGGAATGCGCTCCTGGGTATCTCGAAAAGTCATTGACTCAAGATACAATCTTTGGAATCGCTTCGGTTTTTATTGCGAAGGAATTTTTTTCATACATAATTCTCTATACAAACTGTTATCAAGCTAGAAGCAACTTTGGTTTCAATAGTAAATTTAACTGTAATTTTCTTCAAGACTGTATATAAATTAAACGAGTAATGTTCAAATTACGTCATATAGTGTACGACATGCCAGGTGTTAGACTTTACCTTGTATGATAGGTTTGCATTTTAATATGGCGTGAATTAGCAAATGTCAGGTATTATACTCGATGTAATTACAAGTACATTCATAGCAAAGAAGTTCAAAGCGATAATCCCTCGAGTAAGGGTGAAATAATTTACGAGGATTATTTATAAAAGGGTAAAATAAATAGCAGCTGTTTTACGTTTCACATACCTATTACATGTTGCAATAGGTTTGTGAGCAAGTAAGTATGGACATGTAAAAGGGAAAAAAAATCTAATTTATGATACGAGATACGATAATGGTGGAGCGTTAGCATTAAAATTTAAAACCCGTATGAAGATGGTAATGCGGTATGGTAATTACTAGTATTACACATGGTTTGAATTTTAGCCTGATCACACGATCAGTTTGATTGATAAGCAAAAATTTATACCTCAAACCTCACCAAACAAAATATTCTACCTCGAATGTATTCTAATAAATAATATTTAATAAATTTTACCAGTTTATCTAGCAACCAGGAAGCCGGAAATATTAGCGGAATGTACGTAACCATATAAATCATGGAGGTCCAATCGACCGCGAAGCTGGAAACATGGTAATATTTCGTGACAATGTTGGCAATTATGGAATATTGGATCCATTGCATCGCATTTGACATCGAATAGACAACAAACAGGATTAAAATGAACCATCTTCGTCTGTATAATTTGCATTCTGATTTTTGATTTTCGATTACTTCGGCCGGAGTGATTTCTTCGGATTTTTCCAAATCAGCGTAATTACCAGGTAAGGACATTACAAATACGATGAGATTCTGTACGTTTATGAATTCGGCAAAGGAACTGGAATTAATATCTCGGTTGATTTTTTACATCGCGTATAAATGAACGAAGAACTGGATACGATACTTCCAACTGTTGGACCGGTAGATCTGTAGTAGCGGCGAAAATAAATGTAAAAAAAAATACGATGCACAGTCAGCAAAAAATTCCAGCCACAACTGTAATATTTCTGAAAACCGTTTCGCGTGATAAAAAACAAATAATAAAATAGAAATTAATGCTAAAGTACGCATACACGTTAGATTAACGCTGTACAAGCTCCCACACACCGCATAGACTAAATCACATGTACGAGTACGACCTATCTACCAGCGAGATTTGTTAACTGATGTGAGACTCGACGCGATATCGCACATGCGCAAATCGTTACCAATGATCACACGACAAATGTGACGTGTCAACTTGTTTCCACTTGTTTGTAGGCGCATAATTATTACGAATTATTATCTTTATGTAGTAGGTATCGTTTATTACATATTCTACTTTTGATCCGAATCGCTAGCCCTACTCCGCGTCTATGTAGTCTGTTAATTTAATTAAATATATTATATCGAACGTAACACGTACTTCATTAAATTATTCGATAAAAAATTCAATTATCGAACGATTAAATAATTTTTAGCGTTATTAAATTAATGTCTACAATGTATATGTAGGTTAGATATAAAAATTTCAAACGTTAATTATAAAACTTTTCTATAAAATCAAACGTATAATGTACATAGGTACTTTAGATATTCTATAGTCATTCTAGCGTATGAAATAAAAAATATATATGTAGTATGTACTCACCTAGATTTGGCACGCTTTTGACTCATCTTGACCTTTATGTTTACTTTCACTTTTCACAGTTTTGTTGACGAAAAGAAAATGCTCATATTATATTTATACGAAAGACATTTTTCAGCTTACGGAGTTAATTTTTCTCAAAGTATGAACTTCGTTATCACATTTCTCGACATAAAATATTCGTAGGTACCTAGTGGCAGAAATATTTTCAAGGTATGTGGGTGTTGGTAAAGGAAACAGTTTTATTTTGGGGATGCTCGTGATAAAACTTCGCCTGCGTATTGCACACGCAGAATCATACGAAATTTAGTATTGATCAGCTTTTCGTATTTATTGTCGCGAATACACCACCAGCAAATGTGTTTACTATCTGTATCTAATCTATTTACCGACACTTTACAAATATTTAGGTATGCAAGATGCCCCCCGTTGAAATAAAAAATCACGCACGTAGATTTTTTTCGCTAAAAAGACTACCCATAAACCGATAAGTTGACCAACATTGTCTAATATTATTATTTTATATAAACGTTATCTTTTTCATTCAAACTAAATTACGGAAGTAATCATTCAACGAGGAGTAAGTTACGTACTTTAATAGCATATCGAACTAATTGGAAATTTCATTCAAATTATCCGTTAAAATTAAAAACTGATTGATAAACCACGAACGAGTAAAAACTAACAAGTAACATAAACATTCAGCATGTCTCGTTTATTTTCACTAGGTATTCGTGAAACATCGTCGTAAAACACATCGGTATAATATGGATTATTTTCATTTAGAAACAAACTTTTAAAGGTACTCTAATTTCGCAATATTTCTAAAAGGTTTTTTCAACAATGAACCAAGGTTTCTCATGAGGTTTATTATGTTAGATATGTAGTCTTTTTGTGCGTTATGTATGCTGTAGAAATTTTAATTTACGTTTACTATACAATCTCATACTAATGTCTGTTTATGTTTCGTTCGACGATGAAGACAAAAGATATAATTAGGAGTTTTGTACTTCCATTTCTTATTTTTAAATTAAATCTTTTGTTTGAATTATCTATCTAACACAGTAAAACATTGAATTCGATAGGTACTTACTGGCGATTGATACATTGATTTTCACGAACGTGCTTCATCAAATAATACTTAATAACTACAATCGCATTTTATTCCGAATGAAATATTTAAACTATTTTTAATGTTTTTTTTTTTTCTTCACAACGATCGAAGAAGTATATTCGTAAATAAACGAAAAACACAAACATTATTTCGCTGTAAACGACAAAACATGATGCACTTGGTAAAGAGCAGTTCAATATTGATGTTCCTTATCAATATTATAACATAACGTAAAGGTTCAATTACAGTGTGTACCCAAATAACGCGAAAAAATTAATAATATTTGGGAATTTCTTTGCTTAAAGTTGGTAGAGTAAATATCAAATGTTTAGTAAGGTATTACTTTTATGCTTGCACGTAACTTTCAGAAAAAAAGGAAAAGAATTATAATAAATTCTTTAAATATGATTTGGTTTTTAGTTATAGCTGCCTATAATCTTGTAATGCTCATTCTGTATAATTTAAAAGAAACTACTTTTTTCTTCATTCGAAAAAAAGAAATATATTTAAATTTCTATATTTCCACACACTTCAAAGGGTCAAGTTCACATAGGCACATTACCTATAAGATATTATCAGAAAATACTTACTTCGCTTTACTAAAATTCAATGCCAAAGTCTCGTTCTCTTTTCAACTTATAATTCATCCATCAAAACTTTTTCCGTTTGGGTGGTTTTAATTTCCCATTCTCGTGATTTTAGAGGAAGATTATCCCAAAATTGATATATATTTTCTATAGAATTCAAATTGGAGTCCATTTCATCTTGCTCGCTAGTAATGTTTAAATATTTGAATTTATTTTCCATTCGTTCCCAGACGATACGAAATGTGTTTGGGTTCCTAAAATATATAAATTCAAAATAATGCATTACCTATTTCATTCTTTTTCTTTCTTTGTTATTTATTTCTTATTTTTTGTTTTCCATTAGCAATCGTAATAAACCAGCTATGAGTAGGTTTTGTTTACTAAATCATCGTAATTAAGAAGTTGAAATTGTTGAGAATAACATAAAGAGCAGCCATTAATTTTTTAAGTTGGTATTTTACCATTCAGCAGCATTCAGATCCATTAAGAAAAATTGTACAAAACGTGACAAGAATTTCTTAACTTACAGCGATGTAAAAAAAATTACTTTTTTTTGCTGTTTCTACTTTTGAATGTTTCACAATTGTTGTGCAGTAGGTAGCACTTTTAATCTATTTATTGCTCCATTTTAACTAATAGTTTTTATTCGCTACAAGATCACGATTAGATTTTGAATGGACTTTCGTTCTCCCAATGTTAAAAAAAAAAAAAAAGGTACTGGTAGAGTACATCAGCAAAATAAAATCCATTTAAAAGTTCAAAATTTGCGTTGAAATCGATTTTCAGCTTGTCTAATACTAATTTGATTTTTTGAAGAATTAAATTTACGACACTAGATCGAGTACTGATCAAATTTGTCGAAATTCTGATTTAGCAACGAAATAAAGGGACTAACTGAATTTAAAATTCAGGTCTGTTTGAAAATGTTATGGTGACGGACTGGTGAATAATAGCTATCAAAACCAATCTACAACCATAGGAATCGCAGATTGTGTACAAATTTCAATTTAAAGTCACTCCCCACTTCATCGATATTTCACAGTAAACACGTCTACCTTTTTTAAAACAAATGTCTACCTATTTCAAAACAAATACCTACATTTTCACACTTACCCATTTCTAATGAAATTTATCCAATATTTGAGCATTCGTTTTGCTACTTGTTCATCGCAAGTGGTTAATTTTTCAGGCTCGGACCATAATATGGTGAACAACGTGATGAATTCGTCACCATGAGAGGGTAATTCTGTCGATAAGATTTATATTGTGTTATCAAAGTACCTCATACATGATTATTACCTACCTATTTGGTGACGTTGGAAACGAATTATTTTAAAGTCAACGTACTTATATCTGTTAAATCACTGGCAGTGTGGAAAACTTTACTGAACGAATTTTTTATTTGATGATCAAACACGTAAAAGTATTTTACACCTTTATAACGTTTGGCAGCTTTAATTGCACCATATTTTACTAAGCCATCGCCTAATAACTGTGAAAAAAATGCAAGATTAAAAATTCATATTAAAATCAACATCAGTAAAATTATCACCTAGGTACTAATTTATAAATATTACGAAAATTAATAGACTTAATTTACGTATTCATATGTACTTACGTTAATAAACTGATACATAGTTTCATTGCTCACATCTTTATTTTCGAGATATTTATTTTTTAACGTAGAGGTAATTTCATTTTTTTTTTCTTGCCTTGCTGTTAAATCGTACAGTAATGAGATAGGTAATATGTGGTTGAATTCTTCATTCAGATCGAATGCTAAAGACTTATCTGAATCAAAAAATGCTGAAAATTTTTTTTCTGTTTCAATTACTATTTATGAACTTTTTTAAGCAAACTTATTTACGTACCTATCTATCTACGATTTTTAGTGAATAATTTAGGATGTGTCAGTCGTGATTCACAACTCGAATGTAGATTTGCTCAAATTATTCTCAAAAAAAAATACGATTGTTCGCTAGAAAAAAACTTTTTTTTTAATGAGTATTTCACACTTAGTTTTTCTCTTGAACTTGGAACACTTTGATTTCAAGAAATACACACATACGTACAGGAAAGTTATAAATTTGTTCGTGGTAGGTATATGAAATACCACATCACTTATACGAAATAAATATATACCTTTGTCCATGAGTTATGTCATTTCTAATCTCAAAGTTTGAATCCCACCGTCCTACTTTTACCTTAGAATTATTTAACGAATTTTTAAACGAATAATATTTAATATAGGCATGTTATAGTGAATCACGACAAACATCACTACGCCTATTCGAAATGTAAATATGTACATCGAATATGACCTTACTTGATGCCTTTAAAATACCTTCCCCAGTATTAAAACCTAAAAGCCACGGAACAATATTTTTTTCTTCATTTTTCCATGGATCTTCGGTTAGAAACGTATTTTTTATAATTTTAGATTCTACCGTTGGAAAAAAGATGATTGTTGGTTCGTTATTCCATATCTAAAAAACGCAAAGTTTTAATTAAACATAAAAAGTTTCTTTGTTGCAAAAAAAAAAAAAAAAAAAAAAAAAAAAAAATTTTTTTTTTGAAAAAAAAAAAAAAAAAAAAAAAAAAAAAAAACTCGTATATGGTTAAAAAATATTGACTTACGTGAAATGTTGATTGATGATCGATTAAAGTTCTGGCCGACGCTTTTCTAAAACATTGTAACCTATCACTTTTTGACGAACCTGGACATGTAATGGAATTGATTAGGGTATTCGTTCTATTTACAGCTACATCTGGTGGTAAAATAGCCCATGGAACTAAAGCTGTACCACTTTGACTGATAGCGAAATTGAAAAGACCTGAAAATTCGTAGTTACTAATTTATTTATCTGATAGATTTACCGATGGTAGTTCGACCTACGAAATAATAGTAAACTGTTCTCATATTTTATGCGTTTGAAACATCATACTGTCCGCACCTACCTTTACTTTGCTCAGAATACATGTGTAAATGAACTGAAATAGCCCCTGCGTTGTGCCCTAGTATTGTGACTTTATTCGGATCACCTCCGTAAAATGAAATATATTTTTTAACCCATTTTAAAGCCATAACTTGATCTTTTAATCCATTATTACCCGGAAATATTTCGTCTCCGGTACTTAGAAATCCTGTAAATAAATATTTGCAATTTTAAACAAAAACTTAAATTCAAAATATGTGGGTAATAGATTTCACGGCGGGAGTAAAAAATGAAAGCTCACCAAAAATTCCCAACCTATAATTAAACGAAACAAATACTAAATTTTGCTCAACAAAATTATTAGCAGGGCACTCGTAATTGCTACCTCGTTGAAATTCTCCACCATGAATGCAAACAATTACAGGCAGCTTGCTCGTGTCATCAGGCTACGATTTGTACATACAACGTGCATGATTTGGAATTAGTACATTAGATACACATTATTTACCGGTTCCATATCTTTTAGTTGACCCAAGTTTCTAATGATTCTCGATCAGCTTGCATCAGCATAGGTACATGTAACATGCAACTTACACTAGGGGTATAAACATTTAAATGGAGACAGTCTTCGCTTCCGAAAGAATTTAAAATACCGTAAGATGAAACCCATTGATAGCATACAGTAGGAAATGATGAAATTTTCACTCCTTTCCAAGATGGTGCTTCTTGCGGAGGCTATAATACAATTAAAATAGTATAATTAATGTAATAGGTCCACTTTAACGAATAAATTTTCATCTGTGATTTGAAATCTGACCTCGAATCGCAGCTCTCCTATCGGTGGTTTTGCATAAGGTATATTGGTAAAAGCGTAGTATAACACGTCATTTTTACTTGTATATTTCACACCTGTAATTCTTCCTTGAGGTGTATTCAGTAGAAATTCTTCTAGAGCCGAAACAAAAATTAAAAAAGTGAAAAAACACGCGAAATGTGAAAAGCTCATTTTGATGCGAATCGATTTCCGAATATAATTTTCCTCAACTAAAATACATAATACATACTGTAAGTATCTGAAAGTAAAAAAGTTGAGAACTATTTTAAATTAGACAAATATCGCCAAGTCGTGAATATTCTTATCACATCGAGGTCGTAAGGTATTGACTCGCACGTAATTTCTGAAGTTGACTAAAATATGAGTTAATATTCTTGAATTGTCATTATCAAAAAAGGAATTTTTTGAGACAAGATATTGATTACTACTGTTTTCATGTTGGTAATAAATGACAATTATAGAAAAAAAAGAAGAAAAAATTTACACTTTGAAAGTTTTCCTCGCAAATAAAGTTTAACTACAACTTTGTTGAAAAAAAAGATAAGAAAAAATATAGAGATAAGAATTAAAATAAAATTGATTTGTTTCGTTGTTTTTTTCATGAAAAGTTTGTTCCGCATAAAAAGAACAAACTTTTCAGTTTGATTTTGTCGACGGGTTACCTGATTTAAAAGAATGTTCAATTAAATCGCTTCACGTTTTAGGATACCAGGAGGAGGAGGCACGAATAAAAGTTCCATTTTTCCAGTGATATGGAAACAGCTGGGAAGTAAAAATTATACCAATAAAATATTATTCTTTTGTACGTTCGTTGTCTTAACTACTATTCCCGATCTGCTCAAATAATTTTCGAACTTGTATGAACATGTTTTACCCTTATCTACGTATGAACTAGTTTATACTCACTCACTATACATTTTTTATTTAATTAGACTACAACCCAAAAAATAGAAAACTGCAAGGTTAAAAAAAAGTAATATGGTCGATTAGTACAGGCTTTTTAGCTTTAAACCCGAACAAAATTTACGGAAATCGGAAATTTCATTAGGTACTAAAAAGCATGCATTTCAATATTCCTGAACTTCCCTAAAATACATGCATATTTCGACCCCTTTTTTGGGGAGCGAGGAGTTCAAATTTTTGTTTTTCGGCAATAACTTCTTAAATAACGCACTTGCGAAAAAAATGTTGGAATAAAAGTTGTAGCGCAACAAAATACATACAAACATGTTTACTTCTTTGACTTTTTCCGCTAAGAGGTTTTGGGGAAGAGTTAAGGGATGTGCAAGTAAGTCACTTCAGAAAATTTCCCACTAACACAAATAATTTTCAAAAATTAGCTTAATTCACTTTTAGAAGTAGTTGTTTTGCATAGTACTTCTCACTACGATGTAAAACAGAAAAAATACGAGAACAACCCCTTTTCTCAAAGTACGGAGAATGGGGCCTCTTCCGAAAAAGTTTCGACTTTCTCCGAACGTAGATCGATTATAATAAAAAGTTCGAAACCTTGGTTCAATCAAACACGGTAGAATATCAAAAGATGAATATTTTCCCTTTTTTATTTCGGTCAAAATTCAATTCTATTTAAATTTGAGAGAGGGATAACAGTACCAAAAACCGCAAAAATTGTTCATCTCTTAACCAATTGATAGACGATCAAACGTTGTATAACTTATCCAAAAATTAAGCTCTTATCCCACGTCAATCAGAAGAAGTATTAATACTGGGGATTCTCTTTATTAAACATTAAAAAGTCAGTTCCTCGCATGACCTTTCCTTCATCGTTTAGGAATAAGGTGAAATTTAGCATGTTTATGTAGCAGGTGCCCTAAATATGCGTTTTGAGAGCTTTCGACTGTTTAACCTCACTGCACCCTCTTGCAACCTCGAAAAAGCAGTTTTAATATTATGAAGATAACATTTTACGTAACTGCAATGTAGGTATTTTCATAAAAATTAGGTTGAAAAAACATCGCAAAGCGATGCCTTCTTTTTCGAAAATCGTTTAAATTTTGATGTTTTGATAAAATACGTTCATCTCTTACTATCTTCTTTCTTACATTGATGCCACTGCAAAGGGAAATTTAATTGTAATCTTGTATGACGTGAAAAATGAACCTATTAGTAGGTAAGCGAGGCACTACAAGATAGGCAACTGAGCAGTAACTTATTTACAATTATGACATATGGAAATTTCAAAACAATATTTAACCTATCTCTAAAAACGTGAAATGAACAAAACTTTCGTGAAACTTATTTGATGAGATATTTAGAAAACAAATTCTTTTACATATTTTATTAGTTTTGCACATCGAAGAAATTGCTAATGGTAACAATTTTTTATAAAATGTGGCATTTATGATTGGCTAAAGTTATACTTGATACCTATTTACTTTTTTTCTCAGTACGTACTGTACTTGTTTGCTTTATGAAAAATTATAATTGCTGCCTAGTCTATTTACAGTAATTACAAAAAAACTCCCGTTTGATTTGTAAAATACAAAAAATGTTCGAATAAGAGAGTTCATTGTGAAGCAAAATATTACTTATGTACTTTGCATGATTAAAAAAAAATCTCAGTACCTTCTCTGGAACAATCTTGCTTTAGGTATATTACGTATCATATAACGCGACTAAAAAAGTATATTTAAGTAAAAAGTATCACACCCACTTGCGTATAAGCTTTGATTTTCAAAGTTGATTTCCTGGTACCATCTATGGCGTTTATTTTTATTGTTTTGTTTACATCGACGCTTCTATAATTTTCCATTATAATAAAAAAGTTTTCATCTTGAAAATTTCACCGCAAATCGTAATCACCTCGAAGCTCTTACTTCGGCTTAGATATGTATTTCTTTGAATGTAAAAACTGAAAAAAATGAAATAGGTACGTGTGGAAGTATAGCCTACTTAAACTTGTATTCATATTTCAATTTGGTACCGATACCATTAGACGTGTCAAAGAAGAATATTGCAGTAACTAAAAAAATGTAAGTATGTCGCCTTTGATAAAAATTCAACATTTAATGGTTTCTAATGATAGCATTTAATATTGCAACTGCGATAAAATCACGAAACTCCGCAATTTTTTTCAAATAATTATTAAAATGGGCTTAAACATATAAAAATGAAACAAATCCACAAATAATAACACAATGACGTTGTTTTTTCTTCACTTACATGGTAATAAGAGTATCTACCTAAAATTGATGAGTGAAATTTTAAAGCTCGTTATTATAACGGTGTTGCGGAAATGTTAATTTCGTCGTATCATTCCTTCGGTACTGTTCAAAACCTAATGCTGATTTGTTCTTATATGCGGTATTATTATTTATCGGTAACTTTTCCCAAAAATAATATTTTTCCAACAATAGCGAATTTTTCATTTTGTTATCACTTTTACCTATGTTCAAATAATTTAAATTCGCCAATTCACGAGACATTACTGGGTTCCAATTAATTTGAAGCGCTTGATCATCGTTAGGATCTCTAAAAAGATTGAACATTTTTTTTTAATAAAAAATAAAGGAAATGGGTAATAGTAAATGTATTCAATGCTTGCCCTGTACGTGCAAATGTTGACCAATACTTAATCAGTTTTATTGATAACATTAAATCTTTCCCATGTAACGCTGGTGGAAATATCCAAACTTGAGGGAAAAAGCTAATCAGGTCATCACCATGTGAAACACCTTAAAAAAAGTATAAAATTTATCGAATGAAGGAATCCTGCATGTAAAACACTATACTAGAAACAAGCTCTTAGATTTATATGTATTTTACCTAAAAATTTTGCCATTCTTCCAGCGCCCCAGATTTCGTTGAATGTTCTATCGTTCAAATGGTCGTAGTAATAAAAATAAAGTGTCCCTTGATAATTAATCGCAGATTTTATAATATTGTAAGCAAATGCACCGTCTGAAATCATCTGTTCAACATATAATAATTTTATATAGAAACGCGACGAATTTTCATTTAAAAAAGAAAATTCAAATACAACAAGTCGGAAATCGATATTTACATTTCTCAATTCAGTCACAGTTTGCAAATTAATTTCTCGATTTTGAAAATATTCTTCTTTAATAATATGAGATAAGTCGTCTTGAAAGTCTTCCTCTACTGTATGCTCGAAGAATAAAATTAATGGCATCAATTGAACATAATTTATATTAAAATCCGAGATGCCACGGCCACGAAGTGAAAGAAAATCTGGAATAAGTGAAGTAAAACTGGAATAAATTCGTCAATGATGAAAATTAATACAAACACGTATTAACTGAAATGTTAACCAGCCACAGCAAATCCTCCTTCTCCAGAAGTGATTCCAACTATCCAAGGAACTTTATGTAATTCTTCCCCAAACTGAGGTTTTTTCGTCAAAAATGCGCCTTCTATTTCGGGTTCAACCGTGATAGAGAAACTGATCATGGGTACGTAATGCCAGATCTTTAAAAAATAAATGTCGGTACCTAATAATGCATAAGCTTATACTCGTTTTGTAACTAGGTAGTAAGGTGGATACTGATTTGTCCAGGTTAAAAAAAAAAGCATTCTCTTTCTCTTAATCGTTTCAACTTCTATAATATTCTGATCTGAATTATATCCAAGAATGAGTACATATTTGTAGTTTTAATTAATTTTGTCTGCCCGTATAAATATATTTGTATAAATATTTTTTGTGGAAAATATCAAATGTCAAATTTCATCAACTTGTAATTTTAACATTGTATTAAAAAAAACTGCACTGTTTGGGGGGAAATAACGATCGATTGTAATAATTGTGCGCCTTTAAATTTAATGGTTAATAAACTCTTTAGCATCACAGCATAGGTAATTTAAATGACTACATCGTCATTCGCCATGTACAAGAAACTAGGTAAAGGTAAAAGTAATAATAGAACAACGCCACCATCATACATAATCCACCTCGCTTATATAAATACATGTTGAACTTACGAAGAATTTCGGGAACATTTGTACTAAATCTATCGCGGGTAATTTTTTCAAACAAAGGACTAAATCTTGAACAGGAACTAATGGGCATCCGGTTAATTGTGCTAGAGTAAATGTTTTGTTTCTTGCCATCGATGGAGGAGCAACAGCCCAAGGAACAGTTGCCGAACCACTTTGACTGATAGCTCTATGAAATAAACCTAAATAACAAATATTTATAATTTTATTGAAGTAAAATGAAAAAAAAAAGGGTTGGTCTTATATTCACCTGCACTTAAAGGAGAATACATGTGAAGATGTACGCTTGCGCCACCGGCGCTTTGTCCAAAAATCGTTACGCAATTAGGATCACCGCCAAAATTTTTAATTTTTTTTTTGACCCAACGTAAAACAGCTACTTGATCTTTTATACCGTAGTTTCCTGGCAAAGCTTCATCAGCTGTACTCAAAAAACCTACCGCGATATCGATAGAATATGGGTAAACAGTAAGCAAATATAATTACCATACTTTTTTCATTGATAGTAAGTACTAAAAGAAGTAGCAAACAAATATAACGCTACAAGACACAATTCGTGAAAAGGTTATATGGATATTTCAAACGGTGATTTAAAACCATCAGAAGCACTCACCTAATATACCGAGTCTGTAATTAAATGTTACCATGACAATTTTTTCATCCATAAAATAATAAGGGAAACAATCCGAACTATCACCTCGAAAAAATGCTCCTCCGTGAATGCATACCATCACCGGTAGATTTGATTCGAAATTTACCTACGATTAAAGTACGTCATTTGATGCCTGCATCTTTTATTCACTCATACCTAAGAATTTGATAAATTGGCAGAAAGCAAAAAGTTTACGTTGCGTGTAAAAACGTTTAAATATAAACAATCTTCCGAACCACCAACTCCACGATTTAGGTAGAATCTATCATACTGTAAACATTTTTCTTTTGGGGTGTCTGCTTTTCTAACATCATCCCATGAATTCGGATCCTGAGGAGGCTATAACAGTAACAAATATTGTTCCGAGGGTTCTAGCTTACGTTAGATAGGTATTAAATCGTAACTTCATTTACTTGGAATCTTAAATCTCCTACAGGTGGCTTCGCGTAAGGTATCCCGAAATAAGCGAAATACGGAGTGCCATTTCGTGATACTAATTTAACACCTAATAACTTCCCATTATCAGTAGTTACTATAGTACTATGGGCTGTGAGGAACACGTGAAAACACAAAAACCACGAAATACAAACTGTACATCTTATTACGTGCATTTCTCTTCGATATTGATTGAACTTTCAACGTGTTTATGTGCTTCTTGCTCAATAACTAAAAATGAAATGAAAATAAAATGGTACCTCATAAGAAGTTTTATCCTTCATTTTTCACATTTGAAAAATTCTTAAAATGGCTTATCACTCTTATCATAAAATAAAAGTGGGCGACGTACGCAAAGGTAGTATGATTAAGGTATTTGATGTAGGTATTCTTATCAATACATTACAAAGAAACCTTGCCATAAGTAATAATTTTTCACCAAATCTTAGATACCAGCAACACCTATTTTCAAAATTTTCACATATGATGTAAATTAATTTACCTATAGTTAGTTTCACATAGCGCGTAGTCTACTTTTTTCAACCAGTTCACTATGTGTACAGTACTACGGTGGTACCCACAAATTAGGAGTGGATAGCTAAATACCTATAATAATAATTATTAGTATTATAATCATTCACAATTATAAAATATTAAAAAAAAATAAAATCACTCTGTTTACATCATTTACAAAAGGTTTCAGTTCATAATGAAAACAATTTTAAACAGATGTAAATATTTTGCATAGGTAAGTATGCACTTTTGTAAAAATCGGTAGAATGTAAAAAAAAAACCTTACAAAATTAATATCTATTTCTTTGCGTAATAAATGATTGTTCAAAAGTTATGGTTTACAGTCAAGTCTTTGGGTAAAAATACATACAAAAAAATAATTTAAATAAATGCCCGGCGGAAGTTTTTCTTTTAAAGCTCTCATTCATTTTCATAAACATTCCGAAGAAGACTGAAAATCCGGTAATATTTCTTGCACTTTATTATACCACTGACGTATTCTTTGTTCTTTATTTCTTTCTTGAAAGAGAATCTGTGGCAATTTTAACCAATTTTGTATGCAGCGTTGTAACAATTTTCTACGAATAAAATATTAAATCATACTGAATGAGTCCAGGTTTTCAAACAAGAATAATTAGGTACATACATGTGAATATAAATTCGAAATCCATACGTGGCTTATTTCAAGCCAAAAGTATAATTATATTATGATATGAATGAATTTTATTTTTTATTCAAATTTATCAAATTGCTTTCCCTTCTTTTTTTTCGATTGATTAATGAATAATCAACGCTGCTATGTCCAAAATAGGCGAGAGTAACCAAATACAATTTCAGTAAACTTCAAAGAATTCTAAAAAGCAAAACGTTAATGAACAGATAAAATATAATATCTACTGTATAAGCAAGATTAGTGTTCAATTTAAAGATTATTACCTGTGATAAAAATTTATGGCCCATGCTTCTTTCTCTAAGTGTTCGTGTTTTTGTTTATGAACAAATATTCGCCATTGATAGAAATAATTTTTCTGAATATTGAACTCACTGAAATCGACCGCAACTTGACGATTATTTATGTATTTTTTGTGCATCTGTAAAATTAAAATTTTCAAGTCATAAAATACATACATATCCCTTATGTAGACGGATGATTTCCTTTATTGCTATGATTATGATAGGTAAGATAAGTACCTACGTATAACAAGCATTTAATATTTTTCAACCTACCAATTTAAACCCCAAGAATCCTTTTTGAAGCAAACAATTTTCGTAGCAATCTTGGGCTTTTCCTTCTTTCATTTGTCGTTCAATTTTATAAGATAACTTCCAAATAGTGAAATAATACAGTAAAATTTTTTCTTCATAATAACGTTCAGCTTCCTTCACCATGAAATTTTTAATTTCTAAGAGATGTTTGAAAGCATTAAAAGTCGACTCACGTAGTCGGCTATTATAATGTTCTTCTGCTTTCAAGTTCAAAGCGTTAAGATTTAAGCGTTCCTCTTCCTGTTTTTTTCTCATTTCTTCTTGTCGTTGTTTTTCCAATCTTAATTGCAAAATTTTTTTCTTTTTTTCTTCTTCTTCGATCCGTTTTTTACGACATTCTTCCATTTTCAACTTTTCTAATCTTTCTTCTTCGAGTTTTTGTTTTCGTTCTTTAATCATTTCCCATCTTTTTTTCCTTTCCTCAGCGCGCAATTCCATCTTAGTTACAAATTCCCAAGAGTTTTTATACTTGGTAGAGTCAATTTTATTGGGTAAACTACACGCTGATAAAAATTTAGCTCTACTTCGTAATTTTTGATCAGCTTTTTCACTCGTATCTCTAAGTAATTTTTGTCTTTCATTATCAACTTTTTCTTGCTCAAGTTTTATGCGTGCCAGTTGTAATTCTTTAATTAAATTTTCTTGTTCCTCAATTTTTTGTTTTTGCATTTCATACACAGATCTGTTTACTTTACTTTTCAACATATCACACTCGCTGTTCCGTTTGAAAATTTTTGGTTTTTGTGGTTTGAAAGAGCAAATGAGATTATCTTCAGAGTTTCCTCGATTCATAACCTTTTTAGATTTGTGATTAATTTTCAGCCCTGTCTGTACTTCAACATTTTTGATGGTTCTTTTAACAAATATTCGTTCTCGCCATAAATTCCAATATTTTTTTTGCAAATAATTTTCTCTCTTCAATTCACCCAAATCGAGTTCAACATTTTTCTCATCAACTTGATGAGTAGAGGTATATTTCGACCATTTTAAATAAACTTTACGAGCAATTTTTTTCTCTTTTTTAACAGTGACGATTTGTTTAGAAAATTGTTCGTTTAGAGTAATTTCGTTACAAACATGTTGAGAAAATGTGCTGATATTTATCAAATTTTCATTTCTATTCTTACCATTTTCCTGATTGCGTTGGTGTTTTGACCATTCGACAAAATGAATATTGGATTTTTCATATGTTTTAGAAATTTCGGAGAAGTTTTCAGCGCATATCAAATCTGGTTTGTTGTTCATTTCAATGTTATTTATTTTTAACGCATATTTTTCCTTTGAGCCAGCTTTCTGTCGGTAATTAGTGACAACATCAATTATTGGAGGCGAACTGTTAAAATGTGGTCTCCATACTTTCTTATTATTTAAAAATTCCGAAGAATTCATTTTGTAACAAAACAATAACCATTAGGATATTTTACTTCAAAAGTGCAACTGCAACTCATCTTGTTTTAAATTAGTTACTGTAAAACAGTGCACAAGTCACGTTGCTATGGCAACTTAAATTTCAAAATCATTATGTATTGTTTCCCGAATGCATTTTCTAATTCTGAATCCAAGCTGAAGTTCTTACTAGGAAATGTGAAAGTGAAGATGGTAATTTTTGGAGGAAAGTCTTTGAATCTCGATTCATATTTTCGAACTTGAATTCTTGACATTTCTTAATCTTTGACTTCAATTCAAATTCTAATCGTTTCACATTCTTCTGATTCTTCTTCAAAGTTCAAACTCAGAATTCAAACCGAAACAATAAATAATTTACTATTCTACTTTATGATTTCCAATTTTTTTTTTACAAATTAATATGAAAAACCTCAGTCTTAAAGTAGAAAAATAATTTTAAAAATTAATAAAATAAAAACTGAAATTCATTTTATTTGGTAACTTACGAGTATTACCTATATTACCAACTCTGAAAAAATTATCATGATTAATGAACTTGAAAACGATTCAAATGAACGAAAGTATCCTACATTAAAAATACGGACACCGTTGAGCGAAACTAGATTCAAAAAGCTCAGAAAATAAAGAAACACCTGAAAAAATTGTACGTTTTGAACTTTTATAAAAGTCGAAGTCGATTTAATTGAAATTGTAAGGTTAAAAAGTTCGAAATCGGAAAATTACGATTATATTGTGCATAATTTTTCTTGTTAAAGATGTCGACGAAAGTTTTAATCATCACGTTTCTTAAAGGTGAAGTAAAACATATTCAACAAATTATATTATTTTGTGTTATTATAGATTTTGACAAAAGCCTATAATGATTGATTAAATTTGTCCACCTAAAGTTTTCAAAAATTCGTGTTTCTCTTTCATTACCTTGTTTAGAATAATTTTAATTCGTTTTTTTAGAAACCGCTGGAAGGATGAGAGATAGCGTCCCTACAATTGTGAAGTACGCTAAAGCTGAACTTACTCCGCCCAAACCATCAGAATTGAAAGAAATCAGTCCTGCAATTCGTAATATTGTGTCTCAATTTAAAACCAAAGGATATAAAAACCTGACCGTGAAGGTAATTGAAGCATAGTTTGTCCTTTTCGAATTGGCAATTGGTATTAATTATAACTTGTTATTTCACCTTCAGGAAGCTTGGTTAAACACATTGGTAACCGTAGAAGTTATTACTTGGTTTTTCGTTGGAGAAATAATTGGTAAACGCCAACTCGTCGGATATCCTTTAAAACTGTAAATATTTTCATGGCTTAGTTATCTTATTTTTAGTAATCTTGAAAGGAATTTCACCGGGCAAGAATTTTTTCAAACTATATTGGTAATTATGTCGACGAGAGAATTCATTGTTTTTAATGGATAAATTTAAATAAAAATGTCGTTACTAATATGTGATTTTTTTCAAACGTAGTTTTCAAAGACGTAGGTTTAATAAAAGTTTGAAATAAATTCGCTTAAATAACCAGTACAAAACGAACATTTATTCACTTAAGGAAAAGCAGTAAATTAATTACTAAATGTTTTCAAAACAAAATGTCTAAATTCAGGTCAAAGGGATTGTGTTATTGTACAATGTTATATAACAGAGTTATAAATTAAAATTTCTCCGCATCTTCATCGTCTTCATATTCAAATGTTCCAATATCACGAAGTGGTATTCTTCTTGAGTATCGTAATCCAATTTCATCAGCGATTGCTTCGGTTATGTCCAGTACCTGACGAAGCAAACTGTTCGTGTAAATACAAAAACAGTAGATTGTTAAAAAAAGAAAAGTAACGTACCCTTTTAAGTTGCTTTAGGGTATGTCCAGCTGATAGACAGAACCTTATTCTACATTCCATTAAGGGCGTCGCAGGAAAACCAACTCCTACAGTTGCAATTTTATTATCTGAGTATAGTCTAACCACTGCTCTATGAAAATAAAATTCGACGTATATATTAACTTTATGCCAATAATCATTAGCATTACAAGTTAGCTTTGATGCTTACGCTACTTTGGAAAACATGTACACTAGCATCGGAACTACGGGAGAATCATCGTTGCCATACACAATACATCCCATCTGTTGCAGACGTCTTCGGAAATACTGTGTGTTTCTGGCCAAACGTTTGATTCTCTTTTCGCCTACGAAGTATCAGTATTAATGCCATTTTAAATATAGATATTTTTTAAACAAAATATTATTAACCATCATTTGTTCCGTCTTCACCCATAATGATTCTCATGGAAGAAATAATTTGTTGAGCGACCGGAGGAGGCATCGAAGCGGCATAATATTCAGCATCTCCTCGAGTTCTTATATGATCAATTAACGACTGCAATCAGCGTATTCCAATCCATTAATGTTAAGCAAACTGTGCAACATGGCAGTTGTTTAAATAAATTGCGAGAAGGATCGAAAATTCGATTCTATCAACTCTCACCTTCGAACCAGCTATGTATCCGCCGGCAGAACCGAATGATTTCGTAAATGTACCCATTAATATGTCAACTTGTTTGGGGTCACATCCGTAATAATCAACCACTCCCCGCCCATGAGATCCTAATGCACCGATACTGTGAGCTTCATCCAGAAATAAATAAGCCTGCATAAAAATTTAAAAAATGAACATTGGGTATGCTGTAAAAATAATAAACCATGTCACAAATATACCTTATACTTCTGTTTAATAGCTAAAAGAGGTGGCAATTTCACAATAGAGCCTTCCATACTGAAAATTCCTTCAGTAATGATGAACAATTTTTTCCAAGGTTTTTTACTAACTGGCTGACCTTTTCTGAGACCGTCTATTAAATTATTTTCCAAGCTTTTCATATCTTACAAAAAAAATTTTGATAATTTACTCTACTTTTTTTAAACTCATTTTCCTGTTTATTCTTCGTTTTTGACACGTACCATTATGTTTATAAATACGGACAGTAGCCCCTGATAACTTAAGTCCTAAAATTAGAGATGCGTGATTTTTTTCATCACTCATAACTAAACATTCGGCTGATATGATACTAGCCAAATTTAAAGCATTTGTTGCAAAGCCCATTCCAAAAATAACTGCATCCTCTACCCCCAAAAATCGGGCTGTTAATTCTTCCAAGTCTTTATGGATTGTAGCTGTACCTGCAATAGGGCAAATATCGAAAAGTAGTTATTAAAATTATGCATATTACTGATTAATAAGATGACAGTTAGATACTAGGAAGTCAGATAGTTGAGCACATGTGTAATTTAATCCTTACATGTGCCTACCTATTTCCTTACGAGTGCTGCCAATCGCACATCCATACTTTTCTATTGCTTCCACACTATGTTTCGAACAAATTCCATCAGCTTGAGCAAATCCTAGATAATTGTAAGAACCCAAATTCAAATATTCGGTTTCAGCGCCAGTAAACCTAAAATTTATAAAAACCGCGAATACAAAAATCGTCAACATATAAAAAGATACTTTTTTCAATACAAACTGGAAAGTCCATCCTTTGTCACAAGTAACACGCTCCTTTATCATTACTTTAGCCCCCGCCACTCCACAAATTGGCTTTTCCCAGCCATCTCTAATACGTCTGAATACATAATTCAAGTAAAATGTTTCGAATTTATCAAATAACGCTGGATAATCCTGATAAAACAGCAATTATTCATTTATTAATGGAACAATTTAATTTAAAATCAATGTACAATTAGTTATGTACCTACTTACTTCACGATTCCTTTCTTTGGCTACATCAGGAGGAAATAAAAATTGACTTAAATATCCCAAAAATAGGAGCACATAAAATCCAGCGTATGCTAGGATGGCAACGTAGAATGGAATTTTTTCAAATGATTCATTTGTCTGAATTAAACTTGTTTGAGCTTTCTTTTTCTTCAATGAGAATTGCTACAATAAAAATAAAAAAGAATATAAGCCAACTATATACTATCAACAAAGGTATAGAACTGCAAATTTACTTTCGTAATTATTTATAAGATATTATATGTTGGTACTATAGGTACAGTGCATACACTTAATTAGTACTTTCGTTCTGGATTTTATCAGATTTCAAGTGCCTACATATATTTCTTAATGTGTCATTGTGTTCAACCGAAACTCCTCCATGGATTCTTTCTTATTAAGAATTTAAAAACAATATGTACTTCAGCGAAAAGTACATAACTTTATTATAATTTCAAATAATTTTCAATTAGTTACAACACTTAAAATTTTCTCACAAAAATATACCTAGTATATTAGAATTTTAAAAACATGAAAATCGAGTTCCTCAGTTTACATATAGCATGAAATTCATGGAGTATCATCAGGATTGCATTCTATACATTTATACATACACATATATTTTTTAGATTAGCAGTGGTAATAAAGAAGATTATTTTGATTAACTTACTAAACATCAAAACTAATGACAGAATGAAATATGAAACTGAATACGAACCAAGAAAAATCGATTTTGAAACAGTTGCTTTTTTCCATGTTCTGTATACGTATTCTGGACAGATTTCTTACTCGTAACCATTTTCTACGCATGAAAACGAAAAGGATCAATTACTCGCATCGAATATTTGTACGTATCTGGTATCTACTGTTCATAGTGCTAATTAAATTCAATATTCAGTCTATCTATTGTATAAATCACTAAAAAAAACAATATAAAAAATATTTTTAAAAACGTAACCACGATAGGTATGGATTTACTAAATTCATTTTCACCAGGCATATAAAGCAGTGTGCAATTGCACCTGCATGGATGTTGGTTGTTTCATTACGTACTGCATATTATAGAATGTATGCAATCCTTTCACAGTCAAGATAAAGCATTCGAGCCGCGAACGGTAAAAGAGCATCCAATGAGCATAGCTAATGAGAATTGAAATTCCAGAAACATAGAAAGTACACGTTTCGACATGCTCATAATGCAAAAAAAAGTACATTGATGTCAAATGTAGATTAAAAAGAAAACACCAATACCTTTCCTCGCTAAGCTAAACAAAAAATACGATACATAACCAACGTTGATAAAAATTTTTCATCGTAGTTTTCTCTGTAGAACTAGATTAAGCTTTTTTTTGAGATGAGAATGATTTCAAAAATAAGCAACATTTTGGTTAAATTGTTACAGCATTCGTTTGAAATTAAATGAAAATATAAAAATACAATAATTCCATTCCATCGACAATAACAAACGTGTGGAATATTTCATCAAAACGTCAAACTCCGTATTATCATTCAACGTGGCAACATTGGTTTAGCTGCAGAAAAAATACGCATGCCCGCCAATTCGAATTCTCCAAGAAAATGAACCCATTTAATGCGTAGGAAAATCCTACATGGAGAAAAACGAACACCTTTCAGTATTCAGTTCACAACTTGAAAGTAGTATCATCATTTTCATCGAATATCGGGCTGAAAAACAGTGCGAAATAGAGTCGCGACGAAGGATAAAAGGTGCAATGTAAATACACATACACCGACGCAATCAGCTGTTACATGAAAAAACCCTACCGCTAGTGTGATTAAACTTTGAATCATCGTAAGAAACAGAAACAATTTATACTCGTTTGTGGTACACGATCGTGAATTATCTCGTCCGTTGTTGTGTTCGTTTTTGATTCGTTTGAGTGTTTTTCATCGTAGTGTAGTTTGCCGGTAGTTCATTAAATTTATTATTACTTACAATGGATCCGGTTAATACATCCATTGATACGAGTAAGCCACTTTCGTACGATAAACTCGAAACAATCGAACAATTGCACGATGGTAAACATACGAATGAATTGGAACATAAAAATTACGACGTGGATGATTTTCTAAATTTGCAAAAATCTCCCAGCAACGGTTTACTCGATTCGTATCATGAAAATATTACGCCGGAAAAACAGTCAGCGGACTTGTTCGAACGAGAAAAGGATTTCCACGAATCTGATAAACCATTTTCCGACGATTTGATCGATCAACCAAACATTCCGAAATCGATTAATTCGGAATTGCAACAGCAACTTTCCTCCGATTCTTATGGTCATTCTACGAACGAACCTTTTTGCGGTACAGATAAATTGAACAATTTGGCCGATTATTTGGCGAACGACGATGTTGAAGAATTTATACCATCTTCCAACATAAAAGACTCTAATACTTCTCCGCTCTTAGATCTCGATCCTCTAAATGAACCTGTCCGAATTAAAGATCAAGACGAATTCCGTTCTTACAATGAAAATGAAAGTATATCTCCACTTACGCCTAATTATCCATTACCAGGTGACCATAATATAATCGAACCTGTGTCCGAATTTAAAGAAACCATTGCTACTGAAAATTTTAAAGACAGTGATAAATTCAAAGAAATTATTGACGATTCACCTCGAACGGGTACTCCCGATTTTCTCGAATTGGATCAAGAGGATTTAAAACCAATAGAAGTAAAAACTGAGAAAATAAAACCAGATGATGTGAAGCCAATAGATACAAAACCGATCGATGTAAAATTCGCCGATTCTAAATCGGCAGATGTTAAACCTACGGAAACAAAACCGATTGAAAAAGTTCCTGAAAAAGTTCCAGAAATTAAAACAAAAAAAGACAAAGTCGAATACTTCCAAGAAAAGCCCGAAATAGGCCCTAAAGAAATATTTTCCAAATATGGATTAGGTGAGTTTAAGCTCGTATTGTAGTTTTATTTTACATCTACCTACCGATAAAAATTCTAAATCTAACCGTAAGCATAACTGTCCTTGAAATCAAGAGAGCCACAATGTTCCTCACTTTGTCGTGTTACACTTCATTTTATTTCATGAATTCTTCTGTACTTCGGGTCATCATAATATGTACTGCACCTCTATCGGTACATTAGAGCATAGTGTTGAACCCAGAGTACCTACCAAACGTTGTACGTGTATATGGACTTGATGCATGCAACATTGCACCATAGTCGGATGTCTGGTAGTTTCCATTAAAGCGGGGTAGATCGAGGGTTGAGGGGAGAAATTACTCAAAGTGGAGTAATCCAATCCGACGCTACGGAGAGATGTGACGCCTGTATTTGAATTTTGCGTCGGTGCTGAAGCATTTATGAACGATGTGTCATTGCTATTGTAGGTTAAAGCATTGTTGCCAAATAGAATGAAATTTTTTACGCTTAAATTTTTTTCAGTAGTAACCATAGGTACACGCATAGAATAACAAAGATTGTCTTCTCGAATTACGATGATTTTTTTTCGTGCATTCTAAGTAACATCTATAGTCTTTCCGGTCGAATGTTTTTTTTTTTCACCGCAGCTCGCAGCTCGTCTCGAGTTTACAGTTACCTTAATGTTGGTATAAAGTAATGGTCCTTAGCGTAAAAATGCCAAGATTCCGAATTCTTCGAAACGTTCGGAAAGAACTACATCGTGCAAGAATACCCGAAAATGAAAAATTTAATGTAATGACAGGTCAAGAAAATTCAAAATTTTGGCAACGTCGCGTTATTGATTTTTCGTTAGAATTTCGAAACACGTCTTCGCGTAGTGTATTGCCCTTAATTTTTTCTACCGACGTTTTCCCCACTAAATAAAGGAATTTCTTGATTCAATCGTCTGCGAAATGCCTCTGCATTTTACTTACCATCGTTTTTACAATTTTATAATTATTTTTATAATAGATATTGTGAAATTACGGTTTTCGTATTGTCTGCGTATGCATCAAAATCATATTATGTATCTTATCGTAAAGATAGGTTTTAGGACAACAATGAACAAACGATCGCAAATATGTGTACATCGATTGTTCAATCATTTTCTTGAAATCGTATAAGTGATTTTCAAAAAATAGTTTGGTTATTGCGTGCATCGTGTATTTATAAACACCAGATGCTGGTACATAACATATTCTGTCTGCATGTTACTTCTTTTCTTTTTCTTCATGCATATTCATTAAAAAAAAAACATATTATGTACACAATATACACTTACTATACGTACAATTGCTCATAATTATATTGTGAAGTCGTAAATCGTATGTACCTGCCTACGCTTTTTTAAAATCTTAATACAACGTAAATTTTTACTACTTACTACGGAATGGGCGTTCAAATTTTATCAAAAATACATTGCACAACGATCGAACGAAATTTCAGATCCAACGATTTTAAACTTTTTCTGTGTCGAAAAAATTTCAATTTTTGTAACATTCCAGATTTCTTCATGTTAAGCGAGTTCATGCCCGAAAGGAACGTAGGTACCCATTCTAATTTACCAAGCATGCTGAAATTTTGCGTTTATATCGAATTGTGAATCATCAAATGTCAAACCATTTGCAAGAATGTACGTAATCAAAACGAAGTGTAAAAGTATAAACTACGATTCACCCAATACAAAGTTATAGCAATTTTATTTTATGACGAAAATTTCACGTTTTGCCATTAATTATTGAGAATATAAAATTATTTATTTTTCAATTTCAAAATTAGTTAATCGATCGAAATACTGTATACGTGTGTTTATCATATGAAGTTGTGTGACATGAATAGGATAATTACGTCCTGTGCACGTTTAGCATTATAAAAATTATACATTCACCACTGACGTCATATGCGTTAAATACGAATATGCATATGTATTATAGAGAAAGCACTTTCGAATGGAAAAAAAAACAAAAATTGTCCCAAGTTTTTATTCAATTGAAAAATCAATTCTTTACTAGTGAGCGTTTTAAGAGGAGCTGAAAAAAAAAAAGGTAGTGGGTATGTAAAATTTTAGATATACACGTGCACGTATACAGAATTGAACGAGGTTGCTGCACGCGATCAAAATCACCAAAGCAGTATAAACTTTTAAAAATATTTTCGCAATAAAGTTTAAAGTTTTGTCGATAATACATCTTTGAAGAAATATCGTGTTAATGGCGCATTTCCCACGAAACCTACTCAAAATACTAATTTCAACGAACGGCTGTTTCCTAAAATGGCAGCAAAAATTTTGAAATCATAGGAGGTATTTAACGTGACGTTGTGTAAGTTTATACCTCATCGCACAATTCCTCGTAGGCAGGTTTATTTATTACCATAATTTTTGTAATTTCAATTCATTATTTGTAATTAATTTCGCATCATAATAACGTGTTATCAAAATTTTAAACGCTTATTCACCGGATAGAAAATTAATTATATAATTAAACGTAGTCCAAAATAATCCGCGTGATATTTGCTGACATTTACGTAAAGATAAGTGAATTGGAAAAAATTACTTACCACCGAAGTGCTCCTATTTCAAGGGAGTTTACCAAACTAGATTCATTTTATAACAAGAGTACAAGTGATGGGTAAGCCTCGGATAAATATCCTTGGCCTTAGGTCTTTAACTTATTGAATAATGCAAATTAATGAAAAATTTATTTGTGATCGCCATATCAGGTGGTTACCAATATGCAGGTCGACGTTATACTTATTTAACGATGCGGTGTGATTTCATTCATAGAGAGTTGAATTTTTTATCGTTTGAAAAAATTCGATGTATGAAATTAATGCCAAAAAATTAATACGTACATTGATAGGTGTTTTAAATAAATTACATCATTAATGAACAAAAATAAAAAACATATAATATGTTCGTGTTCTTTAGAACCACTGAATTGTTCTAATTATTAACCATGTCTAATGTAAATTACCTATCGATACATCGGTATTTCACTTTACCAACGCAGATATTTCATTATTATATCCTTTTTGATTGATGCGACAAAATTACCGGATAATCGCATTCAGACAAGAATTTCTTGGAAAATATGAGCAACTGTACGTGTACGCATTACGCAAGGAAGTGGATGATATCGGTAGACGTCGTAACTATAGAGACACCAAGTTTGAATATTTTCCTATCGATTTTGAATTCAATGTAACCTTTGGAACAATGTTATATTAGTGTGGTTGGTTAATTAATTTTTGTTGTGGCGGTCAAATTTAATGAGTTTTGTAGCGTAAGAAAAAGTGAAATAGATTGTCGTATAATTTTACGTTCGAAGAATTAAATTTAAAAATAAAAAACGAATGTTATGCAGACGGCTGCAATAAGAAAAAAATAGATACATATTAGAAAATTTTTTTTCTTTTTTTTTTAGAAATCGGCAGCTATATATTTTTTTTTTTGATCTGACTCCCCTCCTTATTTAATTTTGAGGTCATTTTTACACCTGTCTGTTTGATGTGATTCAGATCAAAGTGTATTAGAATTTTATGCTTAGTCATTTTTCCATTTTAACCTGATTCCCTGTCATATTGTCAATGAAAACCAGGCTATCACAGTCTATCGACCTGCGTTGGATGAGGGGAGAGGGGCATACCAAAAGAAATGCATTTCGGAGTACTAGAGGACCATTACGATAATCTTTGGCCATGTCACATATTAATTTTCATTCATTTTATTTTTTTCCCGAACATTAAAATTATTTACTCTGCTCGATACTAACCAAAATCGCTCAAATTCGGTCAATAGGCTTGGTTTGGCAGCAGATTAGATAAATATGAGAGGGAATGACCTTGCATCAAAATTCAGTTATGCCCCCCAATTTAGGGAATAGGGTGCCGAGAAGCCACAAACGCAAAAATTGTTCCTTTTTGAGCCAATTGATAGAAAATCGAAAGTTGTATAAAATATCCAAAAATTAACCTCAAAGGTCAATTACGAAGGGAGATATGAGGGGTTTCCTCTTTTTGACCTTGAAAAAGGACCGTTCCTCCCCTAACTCCCCACCAAACGAGCTAGGATGTTGATTAACGTAAACACCATAAAAGTGTCTGAAGGGGGGGGGGGTCTGGACTTTTCAGCCCTATTGCACTCCCTCGCAGCCTCAAAAATGTGGTTTTTTGGTCGGTTTTTTGTCATGTTTTAAGTTTACTACTCGTATAACTCCCCTCCAAATTGAGTTAGGAAGTTGAAATTTGGTATGTACATTTAGTTGTGGTCTTAAACGCGCCTTTTGATAGTCTCGACTTTCTAGCTCCGTTGCACCCCCTCACAGCTTGGAAAATGTGGTTTTTATCCGTTTATTCTTATTTTTTGAGTTTGTTCCTCGCATAACTCCCCTCTAAATCGGGCTAGGAACTTGAAATTAGGCATGTACATTAGGGTGGGTCAAAAAAAAACGATTATTTTTTTTTCACTTGGTACCCTGAAAAACTGGTTGGTAGACACCTCAAAAAAATTCTCTCCGCGTATGAGCTCTTAATTTTAATAGGAACGTCCTCCGCATTTCAGATTTCTATTTT
>FIZR01016700.1:0-23416 GCA_900060175.1 Ferrisia virgata
ACGGTGAGGTTTATCAAAAAATTGTAAGAGAGCTTTTTTGTAGAGAATTCAATTTTCTACAAGTACATAAGATGAAATTTTTTTTCATATTGTAGACACCAAGATATGCAATTTTTTTTATAACAATAGAAAAAAAATAGAAAATCTGAAAAGCGGAGGACGTTCCTATTAAAATTAAGATCTCATACGTGGAGAGAATTTTTTTGAGGTGTGTACCAACCAGTTTTTCAGGGTACCAAGAGCAAAAAAAAAATAATCGTTTATTTTGACCCACCCTATTATATATATGTATATATGTATGTGTGTTTGTGTGAATATTTGGAGGAGAAGCAACTGAAAATTGTAATTTTTTTCTCGATGAAAGTGGTGAGGAGGGGGACTCACATAATACATATTTCCGAAGAGAAAAATTCAGCTTCATATGCTACGTACTAATAAAAAAAAAAAAGGAATAGGGCTGAAAAGTCGTACCCCCCTCCCCCAAAAGCACATCTAGAAACCCTGCTAAATGTACGTACCTTATTTAACCTTCCTGAAAATTTGGAAGGAGCTATGCAAGGAACAAACTTCAAAAATGAGAAAAAAACGACCAAAAAACTACATATTTGGGGCTGTGAGGGGGTGCAATAGAGCTAAAAAGTCGGTACCCCCAAAAGACACACATCTACGCTCCAAATAAATGTACATATCAAATTTCAACTTCCTAGCTCAATTTGGTGGGTAGATAGGGGAAGAACAGCACTTCTTCAAGGTCAAAAAGGGGAGAACCCCCCATATCTCCCCTGCTAATTAACTTGAGAGATTGATTTTTGGATATGTAGTACAACTTTTAATTCTCCATCATTCGGCTTAAAAAGGAGTAATTTTTACGTTTTTGACCCGTCAGCACCCCCTCCTCCAAATTGGGACATGACTGAATTTCGATCCAAGTTCATCGTCATTCATGCATATCTAATTCGCAGTCAAACTGATCCAATTGACCGAATTGGGGCGATTTTGGTCGGTACTGAGCGGAGTAAATAATTTTACTTTTCGGAGGAAAAAAATGAATGAAAAAATAAAAAATAAAATAAAAATAAATACCTGGCTTGTCTGAAAATTGTATTAATGGTCTTCTAGGACCCCAAAACGCGGATTTTGTTGATACCCCCCCCCCCGCTCATCCGCCGTTGGTCAATAGACTCTAATAGCCTGGTTTTCATTGACATGTCATAGAAAATCAGGCTAAAAAGAAAATGATGATTTTTTTCAATGATGCGAGGAAGAGAAGGGGATGAAATGGCATGTGCTTAACACGTTGTATACTAAATTGGTGATTTTTTGTAGAGTGGAAAATTTTGGTAAAAAGTTTGGGTTTCGAATTTTGGTTGTTCTACTTGAAAATAATATTTTTGAATATTTTAAAGAATTTTGTGAAGAGCATTGCTAGGTAAGGAGGGGTTAATCGTCCCTTCGCTAGGATTTGCCCTCTATCCAGTGGAAGATGGTCTCTGTGGTATGTGAATTTTTTGATGAAAATCTTGGGCCCCTACCTCATCCCTAGCGACTTGAAAATAAAATTTCCAAGTACAAAAAAAATAGATATCGTGATCATGAAATACTGGTAATTAAAGCTTCCAATAAGCAAGTTTATGTACTTAAAAAAAAAAAAGAATCGCTCAGGAGGTGGTTTGTTCCCTTTGATCGATTTTTATCCCCCTAAAAGTTCATTCTTATATGTGAATAAACGTTAAATTCGACGAAGTTTTAGAACAAAAACTCGCGATGAAAGAGGATTATGAATGATTTCTAAACATAATGTTCAAAAAAATGACCAAAAAAACAAAATAAGTTGAAAAATAAAAAAAAGTTGAAAATTAAAAAATTCAAAACATTCAAAAAAAATTTAAAAATTCAAGTATAAAAAAATTATACAAAATTCAAAAATTAAAAAAGTGAACGTAAAATAATATTAAAAAAAAACGAAAACATAGACAGTCATTATTGGATATGCTGCAGCTCTTTAGATTTCCTATCGATTGGCAGAGAAATTTTTTCACTCCCACTTACCCCTATCCCCAAAAATGGACCTCCCTCAATTTGGACCATGTACTGTTCAAACTTTAATAGAAAAATACAGTCGCCGAGTTTTGGCGAAATTTTTAATTTCAGCAATTTTGGCCGAAATGAAGCAGAGTAATTAATTTTTTCCCTTGGGAGATTTAAATAAAATAAAAATAAAAATAGAAAAAAAAAACCATATCAGACTGGACGATTGCAATAGTCAGGGTTTCCCTTCAAAAAACGTGACAAATGATAAAAAATTAAAAAAAATTAAAAATAAAAAAGTTGGAAAAAATTGAAATGTAGAAGATTTTTGATTTGAAGATTTTGATCAAAAACTTGCGATGAAAGAGGATTGTGAATAATTTTTGAACTTCATGTTAAAATGTAATAAAAAATTTTTAATTGAAAAAAGTTAAGATGAAAATAATCAAAAAAAAGAGTTAAAAAATAATACAAATTGAAAAATTAAAATTAAAAAACTTAAAATATAAAAAAATATTAAAAAAAATTGAAATAAAAAAATAAAAACGAGAAAAAAGTATATAGAATTGAAAAATTAAAAGAATTAAAATAAAAATAATCGAATAACAAGATAAGTTAAAAAATAAAAAAAAAATAAAAACCAAAAAAAAAATTAAAAAATGGAAATATAAAATTTTTTTGATTTTTGATATGAAGTTTTGATCAAAAACTCGTGATGAAAGAAAACCAAAACCCTCAAAATGGACATCTAGGACATCTACTGAATCTACGCCCCAAATTGATATCTAGCTCACTGATTTTCGACCATGTTATGCAACTTTTAATTCTCTATCGATTGGTTTAAAATTGAGCATTTTTTAAATTTCAACCCCTCAGCACTTCCTCGCCCAAATTTGGGCATAACTGAATTTTCACCCAAAGTCATCTGCTCTCAAAAATACCAAATTCGTTGTCAACCTAAACCTACTGCCCAAATTTGACTGATTGTGGTCCGCATCGAGCTGAGCAAATGATTTTTAGTTTCATGGAAAAAATTTAATCAGACTAAAAATAATGCAAATCAATGAATTCGAGTAATTAGAGGCACAATCGAATATAAATAAGTCTAACAGAACATACTTTTAAGGAAAAAAATTTACTATTTTAAGTTGAGAAAATGAATAAAAATAATGTGTTCCGCTATTTTGAAACTCTTCCATTACTAAAAAAAAAAAAAAAAAATATCTGAAAAAAATAAGTAGCATACGTAGATATGAATCTACTTCATAATATAAATATTTTTCCAATTCCAAGTCTCTGCAACAACGTGTATAACAAATTTGAAAAAATTACGTTGAGAATTGTAGAATATAAAAATTTATATAAGCTAAACTGGTACCTCGAAAACATGGTCTATCTCAAATATCAATATAATTGATTGAAATGAGCTCTTATAATTTTAGTCTAGTGTAGGTAATAAGAGACAATTATGTAATACAAAAAAAATTGTAGGCACGAGAATTATTTTTTTTTTTTTGGTCAACCAGATCCTATAATATTAATTTAATTGCTTTATCTGTTCGGTAAACTTTAATCACATTATTTGCTTCACGTAACATTTAAAATTCTCCACTAACGACTAATTTTGTTATAAATAAATAACATTAAGAGTTCAGTCACCAAACATTATCATGGCTATACTATCATTCATATAGATACTTAGACTTACTGTGCGAGCTATGTGAGGTATAATTTATGCTATTTTTTTTTTTTTTTTTTTCACAAATCCTACGATTTTTTTGTTAATAATTTAAAATTTTAAAAATTACATAATAGGTACGTACTGTGTAGTATATCTTTACGAACATACTATAATATGCAATGCGTATTTTGTATACATGTATTGTACATATGGGCCTATAGAAGCAAACGATGGTGACGGCGATGGTGATGGCGGTGGAGAGAAAAAAAATAAGAATAACACATATTTAGTAGTCGTATTAATCTTTAATCTGTATTTTCGGTCTGACGATTTTCTTAACTATTGTTACGAGGTTTTAATCGCTACACATAATGATTTCTTTGTTCGTTGGTATTTTATAGGTTATCAGTGGCGGCACACAAGAAGTTATACTTACCTATTAAATCGCCGTACTTATATAATACATGAGTGGCACTCGTAATAAGACCTACGCTTCGTTGGCTTATGGTTTAAAATTTTTATTTTAAAAATATTTATCCCGGTTAAAGTCTGGTATCTAGGTATATGGTAGTTATAGCAACTGTATGTATGTGTGTAACTTATATAAGTAGGTAATGTATACATTTATATTATAAGTATGGCCGGAATATAGAAATGAAGTACCTACGGGGAATCGTCTGGAGACGACCTAGTTTTTAATTTTCGAGGAAATATAAGTTCATACCGCCCCCAAAAAGGGATTTTTCACAAAGACCCACTGAATCTAGGTGTAAAATTTCGGCATGACAAACCGAGTGCTCTGAGGGTAAGAAAAGAATAGGAGGGAGGGGGTTAATAATGATCGTAGAAAGTCGTAACGCCTAAAAAGTTCAACTTAAGACTTCTACTTCATCTAGATACCAAATTTCAGCTATTTAGCTCACAATATACGAATCAGCCATAGGCGAGGAGTGATTTTTTTTTTCAAGGTTAGATAATAAGAAAAATCTTCATTATTCCCCTATCGATCAACACGGGAGGCTGATTTTTGGATATGTTGTGCAATTTTATATTCTCTATAGATTGGTTTAGAAACAAACAATCTTTGCCATTTTAGCTCCTGCAAATTTGGGCATAACTGTATTTTGACCCAAGGTCATTTGCACTCAAAAATACTAAATCCGCCTCCAATTTAAGCCTATTGCCCAAAGTCTGGCGATTTTGGTCGGTATCGAGGTGAATAAATGATTTTTAGTTTTTGTGGGAGGCGGAGGGGGGGGGGGCTAAGCCTTATACTTGTCAATTTTGGAAGATTTTGATTCGTATCGAGCCGAGTTGACGATTTTAAAGTTGAAGAGCGACGCGAAATAATGATAAAAACTGGTTTCGATGCTCTTTTAGCAACCTAGAATGAATTATGTTGATCCATTCCTCTCCCTCCTTCCACGCATCTCTTGTGAGTCGGCGCACCGTTTCGTGCGTATAATTAACTACCAGCAATGTACGGGAACTGAAAGGGATCCGAGTAGATCTTTTTATCGTAGCTTTGCAGCAAGCAATAGCTCAAATGTGCTTGTGCAAAAATACATAAACAAATTGAAGTAATCATTTTTTTTAATGCAAATAAAATAATATCTGAGCCTGAAATACAAGTAGGCAACGTATAATTTTACTCGTCAGCCATCGGAACCATCAATAATTATTTTTAAATCTAAAATTATTACGATAATTGATCGATAAGTTTTTCTACGGAATATCTCTTCAGAAAATTTCATAGATTTTGAAGAGCGAAACGCGCAGATGACCAACCATTTCCAGCAAAATTCTTCTCAAATGTTTAAGCTCAAAAAATTGAGGAAGTCGAGAATTTAAAAGACATCTAGGACCCCTAGTAAATGTATAGGCCAAATTTCAATTTCATAGCTCAATTTAGAAGCAAACTGTACCTGCCACAAAATTGAAAAATAAGAAAAACCGAGTAAAAACCTCCGTTTTTGAGGCTGTCTGGGGTGGCAATGTGGATGGAAAGTTGAAACTCGCAAAAGGCACATATAGGACCTTCATTTAATATAAATGCCAAATTTCAACTTCCTAGCTTAATTCAAAGGTAAGATATGTGTGGGGCAAATTCCAAAAAAAAAAAAGAAGAAAAAGTGCCATAAAACCACTTTGTAGGGGGGGTGGGTGGGGGGGGGGAATGAGAATTAAACGTTGAAACTCCCAAAAAGACTCAACTAAGACCCTTACTAAATACACATGCCAAAATTCAACTACTTAACTCAATTTGGAGGGGAGATATGTATGGACAGCCTTTTTTCGTTGTTAAAAAGTGGGAAAGCTCCGATATTTCGCCTCTTAATTGGCCTAGCAGGGTGATTTTTGGATGTACTTATTACATGACTTTTTATTTTCTATCGATTGGTTTAAAAATAAACCATTTTTGCCATTTTAGTCTCTCAGCACCTCATCACCGAAATTTGTGCAAAACTGAATTTTAACTCAAAGTCATCCTCAAGCGCTAAGCCTACTGCCGAAATTTAATCAATTTTGGTCGACATCAAGCAGAGTAAAGTAAGTTTTAGTTTCGGGGAGAAGGGTGCGTGCGAATAAGAAATACAAAAAAATAAAATAAATATCTGAAATGACCAAAAATGGTCTCAATGGTCCTGCCCTACATCTGCGTAGTTCGATAGAAAATTAGGCTATAAGAGTTAGGAAAGTGTGAATCAACCTTCGAGAAAATTGATGACAATTTAATGACTACAACTCGCCGAAAAGTTGAAAGTTTTCTTGTCTACCGATCTCGGATATGAAAAATTGAATTTATGTGGTGGCGGTGGGGAGGGGGGGGAGAAAGATGAAATATTTTGTACAAGCGCTTTTGCCACTAGGGTACTATTTAAGGAAAAGGCTAAAATAAAAGTGGATTGAAAGCTATTTTACCACTTCAGGAGAATGTGAACTTCATGTAGGATTTTCAAAAGCCTTCAACTCCCCACCTATAACTTGTACGAAACAAAATTGACTACAAAAGTTGTAGGAAATTTAAAGGGGAAAAAGAAAGTACTGAGCTATTTTAGTGGTAAAAGTAACTCCAGGGGAGATATGACGGGTAAACCTTAATTGATGAATATTAAGCAGTAAATTTTAAGAATAAAAATAGATTACTTAATGATTCAGCACTTTTCAAAAAACCGAGAAAAATTTTTAATTAAGATACCCGGCTTTGATACGATTATTGTAATTTTTTCCTAGATAGGCCAATTATTCATCTTTTTAGGACTTTTTCATCTTTTTAGCCTGATTTTCGTGACATATTACAACAATGAGAATTGAAAAAAAGCATCGCATCCTAATTAGCATTGCGGGTAAAAAGGGTTCAGAGGAGTTAAAAAGTCGGAATCCGCAAAAGGTAAATCTAAGGTTCCTACTAAATATACATACCTAATTTCAACTTCCAAGCTCAATTTGGATGAGAAGCTACGCGAGGAACAAACTCAAAAAATAAGAAAAAACGACCCCAAAAACTCACCACTTCTTAGGGGCTGTATGGGGGCACATAGAGCTGAAACGTCTAGACCGCCCGCTCCCTCAAAGGCACATCTAGGGCCCGTGCTAAATGTACATACCTACTTTCAAATTCCCAGCTCAATTTGGAGGGGAGTTAAGCGAAGAACAAACAAAAAAAAAAAAGACAGAAAAAACGACCAAAAAACCACCTTTTTTAGGCTGGGGGGGGGGGGGGGGAAGGGGGGAAAAAAAAAAAAACGACCAAAAAACCACCTTTTTTAGGCTGGGTGGGGGGGGGGTGAAGTGGGGCCGAAAAGTGACGACCACCAAAAGGCACATTTAGGGCTCCTACTAAATGCACACACGTAATGTCAACTTCTTAGCTCAATTTGGAGGGGAGTTCATGCGAGGAACAAAAACTAAAAAAAGGTGAAAAATCGAACGAAAAATTACATTTTTAGAGCTGCGAAGGCGCGCTATGAGACTAGCTCAATTTCGTGGCGATGTAGCGGAGGAACAGCTTTTTTTTCGGGGTCAAAAATGGAAAAAACCCCTATATCTCCCCTCCTAATTGACTTAGGAGATTGATTTTTGGATACGCTATACAACAATTTGATTCTCTATCAATTAGCTTTAAAAAAGGGTAATTTTTGTGTTTTCAACCCCTCAACACCCCCTTACCCAAAATTGGGGCATAACTGAATTTTGACCCAAATTCATCTTCACTCGTATACATCTAATCCGCCGCCAAACTGAGCACGTTGACCGAATTGCAGCGATTTTGGTCGATATCGAGCGGAGTAAATAATTTTAACGTTCGGCAAAATGAAAAAATAAAATAAAAATAAATATCTGACATGGCTACAAATCGTCTTAATGTGGTCTTGCTAGGACGTTAGAACGGATTTTTTTGATCCCCCCCCCCCTTCATCGTACGTTGGTCGATAGACCAATAGCCTAGTTTTTGTTGATAGTTAAAAATCGAAAAATTTTGAAAGAAAAAAATTACTGTCAAGCTGTGTACGTATATTTTTCGTTTGTAAATTCGTAGATATTTCGGTAGCTAAGCTATCACGTATAGCTGAGCCCAGGTATAACAGTCTTCTGTACTGTCTAAATGACTTGATACGTTGATATTGAAACGTGAACGTAATTTTTAATCAACTAGAAAAAATTGCATTATCGTCGCGTATTTTTTACGTGCCATATTTTCATCGATTTAAATTTAAATTGTTGCAATACGAGTATAATATTCGAAGTACTACGATACCAGCATTAGCTATTTTATATAGGTACGTACTGTTGCTTGGGCGCAAGGTATTAATTGTTCTACTTTAAACAGTGTGGCAGATTTCTGTATAAGGTATTTTTTTTTTTTTTTTCGCCTACGAATGAATAAAGTTTGAAATTTTAAACGATTGTTTTGTTAATATCGTTTCACTGACGAAATAATAGTAAAAGGAAGTCAACTCGCGAGTACTTTACGTAGCCCAAGTATCCTATATAATTATCTAATTGATCCACGATCACGTGTGTGGTGTAGTGGTTTTGAAGAAGCGATATAGGTACCCTCTGCGTATAATGGAATGGATTATAAATATCGATAATAATACGTTGAGAATATGATCGATCGTGTTTACCATTTAGTTTATTTGGCCAGAGAAACGTACACTAATGATACTTGTCTTTTCACGCAGGTATCACAGAGAGGTACCCATTGTTTTGTGTTATTATTCACATATTCACACCTGGTATGGTTCACCTGACGCCCACTTTAAACGCCGTATAAACGTAAAATAATTGCGATAATTGCAACTTGTCGGTATGCGAAATGAAGTTTTTCAAGTCCAGTTATCAAACGTGTAAGCAGGTAGCCAGCTAGGTCTGGCCATTATAACGAAGCTATTCAGAAAAAAACGAATACAGGCGAGAGGAAGAAGGAATATTTTTATGTAATATGTGTTTTTAATGATGAAATTGCGACCGTGAAAGTTTTGAAGCGAATTTCAGCTTGTGATGAGCTCTTTTTGAGGGATGAGAATTTGTATGGTGGCCGAACTGTATTTTTTTTTGAATATATTATTGATTGGAAATAGTCTGAAGGGGAGTTTCTTATTCAAAAAAGCTGATTCAAATCATTCGCTCTTTATTTCTAATTCTAAAAAGCTCCTTATTGAACTTCAATTATTTCTTATCAGTTGAATCGCGAATGTATATTAATTAGCTGAAAATGATGATAATAATAATAATAATAATGCACAACTATTACTTACTATTACTAATGGTAAATTTTTCCGACACCAGCATCTGAATGGGAGTTCCATTTGAATGTCTGGGCGAAGTAACTGAGCTAAATCTTCGTATAGGCGCTATACTACCGAATATTCTATTTTTGGCAGTTCTACCAACTTTTAAATATTGACTTTTAGTCATTTTGATTATATTGTTTCTAGTATATGTATATGTATATATATATGTATATATATACACACAATATATAGGTAATGAGGAAATTAATTTAGGTGCAAAGTCTTATTGAACGGTATTCCTCGTGCACACTGGTGCTGGTGTATCTCCTCAAAATTCTCTAATATAAATAATCTTGAATAAAATACGTAATAGATGATCATAATATTTCAGATAGGAACGTTTCAACACCGATACTAGATAATTGCGTATATCCAGCATATGGGTAGTTTTTTTTGTAACGAATATTTGCGCTGGTGGAATTTTCACACGTTCTAGCGCAGGTTGGTGGATTTTTACACTCGTACGTTGGGCTGCATATTTCTTCGTAAAGTGTATCTGAAAATAGAAAATTATACCGTACGTTTAGTAAGCAAAGTAATAATATTATTGGCGAAAATTGTCACGTAATTTGCTAAAATTGACGTACGAAAAATGATGCGAGGAATTAATCAGCTGTTCGGGTATGGTTGTTTTCACTGTGATAGGTTTTATCGGGTGTGATGAAAAGCACATTGATTTTGAAATATCGCAATGCTCGGAGTTTTGCCAATTATACAGGTGTTAACATTATCAATGCGATAAGTTCATTAACCTTCGTGATATTATATCAAATTTTTTATACGCGAATCGAATCGTTTTTTTTTTTTTTTTTTTACCTACCATTTCCTGAATAGATTACATTGGCTGTATACTATATTTAATAAATATGATAAATTTAATATATCCGGTTTTAGAATAGATAAGTAGGTATATGAAACTACCTATCCAGCATCAGGCAATGTTGGTTGGTAGGTTGATGTATGCGTCAATTTGGTTCTGATTAGGTTCATTTTTTAAGTGATATGGGCGAATCCCCCATTTCGGGGTAGAAAACCTGCATTATGACCATTTTTGCTGGGCTAGCCAGATATTTACTGCGTGCGTATTTTATTTATCGACCAAAAATTGCTCATCAATAATTAGAGTATCAAAAGTTATACAATACAATATCCGAAAATCAGCCTCACACGCCAATTAGGAGAGGACTTTTTGACCTTGAAAAAAGTCCATCATTCCTCGCATAACTCCATTTTAAAATTGAACTACAGAGCTGAAATTTTGCATAAAAATTTAGTACGTGTCTAAGAGATGTATTTGGGGGGGGGAGGGGGGTTGACTTTCCAGCTCCATTGCATCTTTTCATAATTCTGAAAATACTAGTTTTTGATTAGATTAGATGAGGTTCGGTTTTTACCATTTTTCGAGTTGATTCCTCAAACAATCTCCCCTCCTCCACCCGTACTGGTTGAAGCTCTATTTATTTATGGATTTTGGGGGCGTACAACCTTTCATTGTTGTAAAAGCGAAACAAAGTGACGGTAAAAATCGTGCAATAACTTGCTTTGTCGCGTTATTATACATTTTGAACAGAAAATGGTCCTTATTTTCGGATTCAGCACCTCCGAAAACCTAGAATCGGATATACATGAAGCATTTTTATCAATTTTCCAATTCATTGCCCCCTTCCCTCCATAGAGCGGGCTACCCTATGAAATATTATATTTTTCCTACACGCAAAAGTTTACCTTTCTTCAGTTCATACGAGTCTCCAATCTTTATACTCTGGTTTGTTGATTTTCAAAACATTATTCTCGATTACTGGCCGGGGGGAGGAGGGGGTGCAGCTATGGAGGCACGATGATAAAAAATGATAATATATCGTCATGTATATCGATTTCATGGTTTTGAATATCGCTGATTTCAAATCCGCGGTTAATTTTTGATTTTAAGTAATATTTAGTGTAGAAAGTGGGACAGAAGTTTTTTAAAGATACATTTTTACAACAATTTAATGTCCATGCTGAGATATATTTCGATTTCGAGGAGTCGTAGAGTATTTGTGATGCCAGATAATTATTATCAAAGAATGAAGTTTTATATTTCACTTTAACAATTTAGTATGAATACCCATTGTATTTATATCGTAATGAAGATTAATCATTTCCGCTTTAAAAAAGTATGTAGCTATAATAAAGAATAATGTGTCGAAATGTAAATGAACTCCTATAGTGAATCGAAGAGAAAAAATGTATTTGTGGTTCAGATAATTTGTTACGTATTAAGCGTACTGTGCAAAGCATGTATGTAATTTTTTCCTAGGTAACCCTGAAATGATAATAGTTAACCCCATACACAAATGCTTGGCAGGTTCCTGATGAGTATTTTTAGATAATATTTATGTATTAGAAGTGGATGTACCTTTATTGTAGAAGTGAGGTAAATATAATTAACTACATATATATATATATGTTTAAATACATAGCAGTAGATAGGTAGCTTCCTATCCACCTATACCCACATGTTCTAGATGTGTCAGACCTACGCATTAAATCTATACTTATTCGTAGGTTTATTGCATATAAATGTAGATAATACGTATACATACATTGATATAAATATTTTTAATCCGTGCTTTTCACGCGCATAATTAGATAACGTAGCCGCCAATAATACTTATTCGTATTTTTTCCGGTTTACTTTAGACACCGCCGCCGTAATCGTAATTAGTGTATAACAGTGAGAGATAGAGAAAAAAATTCTTAAAACCGCGTCGATTACATAAGTTAATCGTGAAACTAACCTAGAATTGATTTCAAGGCTTGTTTTCGAAAACAGATCTTTTTTTTCGTTTTGTGCTTTCCTGCTTTCGCGCATCTCTATTTTTATGCGGAAGCACGATAAACTTACTTTCAGTTTCCATCTTTATTTGTACGTTTATCATTCTGCAGTTCTTACTTCTCTTTTTAGCCTGATTTTCTAGCCAGGCTATTCCAGTTTATCAAACAAAGGCAGCTGAGGAAGGGAGATTAAGTATGTATATTTAGTAGGAACCCTAGATGTGCCTTTTGGGGGTTTCTACTTTTTCGCTCCTTTGAACCCTTCCTACCCACAATGCCAGGGAGGGGGAGACATGTACCAACATTAAAAGAAAAATTTAGCGAACAGTTTGTGAAATGTGTGTCTTGGTATGTACTTACTCTCAGAATACTTATTTTTGCATTTTGAGCGGTGGGTCAAGGTAAAAAATGTACAAAACTCTAAAAAATGAGAGCACATTAGAAAACACCCGTATCCTAATTTTCGATCATGTACTTTTATTTGTAGGTGTTTTGTGAATTTTAAAAATCAGAAGGTACCTACAAGGAAGGCACTCATAGGTCTTAGCATGTAATAGGGTTAAAAGGTCAAAAATCCCAGAAGTAGCTGTGGTATCCGTACCAATAATTTGTGTCAGTTTTAACCCCCCCCCTCCCCTCGCCGCCCTCTCAACTCAGTTTGGGAGATCGTTATGCGACGCTTTTCAATGTGAAAAAGAGGAAAGCCTCTCTTATCTGTCCTTTTAATGAACATAGGAGGCTGATTTTTGAATATGTTATACAACTTTGGATTCTCTATCGATTGGCTCGGAAAAGGCCAATTTTTGCGATTTGAAGCCTTGACCCCTCCTTACCGCATATTGGTACATGAGTGAATTTTGATCCGAGGCTATCCCCACTTTTATATGCATTACATTTGCCGAAAATCCAAACCCAATGTCCAATTTTCGACGATTGACATGTTGAAATTTTCTATCAAATAAGTATGCTGCGGCTGTCTTTGGCAAGAAGGAAGGTACAATAGGATCCATCTTTTATAACTCATCCGATCATGCATCGTACGATCCCAACATAGTAAATTTTTTCATCGTTGCCAGTCGCTGCAATTCCATTCCCTAATTTTAGGAAGCTGAGTCACGATCATCAATGCTTCTTCAAACAGATTTAGCTTGAAAATCATCTGTTTTATTATGATTCGAAAAATGCATATTGCACACTTGTGAATCTTCTTCATATCGAATATTAACCTTGGTAAAATTTTTTTTTAAATCTCATTCGAGTATTTTATCATCTTAAAATATACAGATACACACACACACAAACACACACGACAAAGGAACCAACTGGCGAAATTTTTTTGCTGATTCACGGCAGTTTATTACCACACTTGTGTTCGTACAACGTTATTTATCGCTAAATAACATTAATAATGAGCTACTTGAACTCCAGTAGCAAAATTAATTATTTACTCGCTACTAGATACTTTTAATTTATCTAGCTATGCAAATATAGCATAGGTAAGTCTACGTACAACGAACGGTTCATGGCGATGATGATGAAGAGGTTGGTGGGATGTATAACTGTATGAGAATGCATTTTGTAATTTTCTTTTTGTCTTTCAAGTCCTTAAGTGGTAGGTATTCGTACGATATAGGTAATTTGTGTACCTAGAAGGATATTAAGTAAAAAAAAAACATCGCTTTGCAATACTTTCTTAGCCTGATTTTTGAGAAATATTACAATCGTAAGAATTGAAAAAAAGCATCGCTTCCTAATCAGTATTAAGCAGTGGTGTAGCTTCCATGTAAGTAATGTAAGCAATGCTACGATTATATAATCCGAAAAAAATTACTACTAATATTTATAAATTCAAAAATGTAAAAGAAGACTGTAATCTGTAACAGGCTGCAAATACATATAATTATAATTTGCCTGTTCATTTTATTTGTGTAGTAAGCGATAGACGTCTTGTTTACAACGCACGATAACGAATACTGCCCCTACTATTTCGGATTGTAGGTACTGGCGGGTGTTAGTGGGAACGAAAGTGGGAATGCGCTAAGTGGTGGAAACATGTTTGTGGAAGCATTCGTTGTTTTGCTTTGACACCAATAAACCGTTCAACATTACACTAACATAAGTTTGATTAATACAACAACCAATTTTTATATTTTTTTAATATACCTAATGAAATCCTGAACACATTCTTAAAATAAATCATGCTTATTGATTTTGGTACTTCAGTTAATAACACATAATATTTCATTAAATTTGAACAGAAATAAAATTGATCCCAAGAATGTTGGCGGGAATGAGAGTGAGAATACGCTAAGTGGTGGATACAAATTTGTGTAAGCATTCGTCGAACTACTTATGCACTGATACATGATTCAACACTAGACAAAGATTAAGTTAAAATTCAAATTAAAAAACTGTCAATATTTATATTGCTTACACTTAATTTCACTTCATACCACGCCAGTGGTACTGAGGATAGGAAGGGTTCAATGAGGCTAAAAAGTTGAGACACCCAGAAGGGACATGCAGGAACCTTACTAAATGTACATATCAAATATCAATTCCTAGCTCAATTTGGAGAGGAGTTATGCGAGGAACAAACTCAAAAAATGAAAAATAAAAAAAAAACGAGCAAAAAACAACATTTCTGAGACTGTGAGCGGGTGCTGCAATGAGGCTGAAAAGTTGGAACCCCCAAAAGGCACATATAAGGCACTTCTAGTATCGCTACTAAACGTACAAATGAAATTTCAACTTCTTAGCCAAATTTGTGAGGGAGTTATCCGAGGAATAAACTAAAAACATGAGAATAATCGACCAAAAAACTACACTTTCAGAGCTGTGAGGGTGTGCAATGGGACTGAAAAGTCGAAACTCTAAAAAGGCACACGGTGATCCCTACCAACTCTACACACCAAATTGAAACTGACTCGCTGAATTTGGAGGGGAGACAGGGTAGCAGCAGCCCTTTTTCAAAGTTAAAAAGGGAGGAAACCCCCATATCTCCACTTTTAATTGACTTAAAAAGCTATTTTTGGATATGTTATTCAAATTTGAGTTCTCCATCGATTGGTTTCAAAAGGAACATTTGTTGCGGTTTTGATTACTCAGCACCTTCTCCCCTAAATTTGAACATAAGTGAATTATGATCCAAGGTCGTCCCCACTCATATATATCTAATCCGCCGCCAAACTGAGCCAACCGACCGCATAAGAGCGATTTTGGTCAATATCGAGCAGAGTAAACGATTTAATTCTTGGGGGAAAAAATAAAAAAATAAAGAAAAATGAAAATAAATATCGAACATGGCCAAAAATGGTTGTAGTGGTCTTTTAGGACTCCAAAACGTATTTTGTTACTACTCCTTCCCCCTCATCCGCCGTATGTCGATAGACTGTAATATTCTGGTTTTCATTGACAATATGATATGGCAAGTTAGGCTAAAATGAAGCTCTCAGTGATGTATTTTTTTAAGCAATGTGCAGGGGGAGGGGCATATATATATTGAAGTTGATAGTTGCAATCCCTATAAAAGGCACATATAGGATCCTTACCAAGTTTGCATACCAAATTTCAACCCTCTACGTCGATTAGGAGGAGAGTTATGCTTGCCACAGACTTGGAAAATAAGAAAACCCTACAAAAAAAGCTACATTATCGGCACTGCGAGCGGGTGTAATGGGGCTAAAAAGTTGAAACATCCAAAATACACATGTAAAGCCTTTACTGTATGTATATGCCAAAAATTTCAACCCTCTTCCTTAATTTGAAGGGCAGATGTGGGTGAAACAGGCGTTTTCAATGTCGAAACGAGGGAAAATCTCCACATTTCCCAACCTAATTACTGTAGGGGGCTGATTTTACAACTTTTAGTTCTGCATCGATTGGTATAAAAAGAATACATTTTTGTAATTTTAGCCCCTCTGTACCCTTTTCCCCAAATTTTGGGCTAACTGAATTTTGACTCCAGATCGGACTCGCTCAGAAATTTGAAATTCTCCGACAATATATGTTTATTGCTTAAATTTGATCGATTTTGATCGGTATTGATCTGGGCAAAGTGATTTTTAGTTTTTAGAAAACAAAAATGATCGGAATAAATATCTGACATGGCTCAAAATAGTCTCAATAGTTTTCTAGGACCCCAAAAATGATCTCTTCGAAATTCCCCCCCCCCCTTCCTCCATCCTTTGTAAGTCGATAGACCGTTGTAGGCTGGTTTTCAGCGATAATATGACATGGAAAATTAGGCTAAAGAAATCGTTTACTTAAGAGTGTAGTTAGTTGTTGGTAGTGTACGTTTGAGTGGTCAATTAGATGTGGTAGTGTGCGGTTTTATCATTTTTTTTTTTTTTTTTCGTAGGTCCGGGTATATCTGTCTGTTTCCTATAATGTTTCAGCTCGTTTACGGAAAACGTTTGTAAATTATAAAGTTGATACGAGTTTTTCAATTAAAGGCAACAATTATATGTTTGTTGAAGTTTAAGGACGATTTGCGCGGGTGGAAAGTTTTTTACAAGCAGTAAAATAACATAGCAGGACTCGGAACTGTTTACTAACTGTAAAGATGATAATGAATAAATAATCATTACCTGTTTTTTTGATGCGTCAAATTTGTTTGGTGAATTTTCTAGAATAGCTATATCCCTATTCCCTATACCTATCTTTAAATCTTTAAATGAATGTATCTATATGAATGATAATTTCTAGACAATAATACGTGTCATTTGATGCCAATGGCCGTAATAATAGGCTAATTTTTGGTCATGTTTTAGTATTGTGAGCTAAATACCTCAATTGCATAGGTTATACGCGCGTATTGAGATAAATGTATTATGATTACGTACGAGTTTCGCTTCAATTGCTCGATAAATGAAGCGATTTTATTCTCAGCTTTTTTCACGTAGTTATTGGTAACCGTGTTTTTTTTTTCGATTGTATGTTTTCTTGGCCCGTTAATTCGTAGCTTTTTTTTTTTTTAGGTTATCTTCGAATTTATTTTATTCCTAGAGATTCACACCGTAACTACAGCGTACATCTTACGTGTATTATCTTACTACGTAGGTAGGAGGTTGGCAGTTGGCACTCGCACTCTCGGCAGCGTGTAATAATCGGATAAAAAAAAAATACGAGTACAACAAAAAAAACCTATAATAATAATAATACAAATTCGAACGAAAAATTACGCTTCCAAGGCTAACGCTGGTTAATAATTAATAATTAGATAGGTAATAAGTCTGCAGTATCGAGTAGGTATTGAAATTGGACAAGGTGCAATTTACGAATATTCGTACTAGCTAAGTTCGCTGTTTGTGAAAATAGTGCTCGATTAAGCGCGCAGTTGTGCATTAAAAGTGTCGTCTGGAATGGCCGAAAAAAATTATACGCCAACTGGCAATTTGATCGCTTAGATAGGCATAAGTAGATGTTATTATTTGTTTCGGATTCGGCGTTTTTTATTCGTTAATTTTATGGTGTGTGTGAAGAAAAATTGCAGGTATATTCTCGAGAGTACGACATTGTGACGTGTATTCGGTCGACCCCCTTGATAACGTATTTTCTTGTCTGTGTACGATGTATCGGTGAAAAAATAATAATTTTTCACTTAGTAGATTTAATGGCTGTAAAAATGTCATTTAGTTGACCTAGAAATGGAAAATAGATAGCCCGGTGTGATTTTGGAATTTGAAAAAATTATTTAAATTGAGCTGATGGTGGTGACATTGAACATCAGTCAGAGTTTAATTTAAAAAAAAAATTTTTAGATCATTTGACAGATTTTTCTGCCGCAGTTTACCTCTATCTATTATTAATTTCTCAATGTATGAAACCCAATCGTCTTTTTGAGATCTTACAAAGGTAAAGAGAGCAGAGCAGAATGTAAAGTCGAGAACTTTATCTCTTGAATGAGATTACCAGTAAATTAATGTACCTAGCTACCTACATTTGAGTGGATAAAAAAAAATTTGGATTTTGATAAAAATCTCGAATATGGTTGACTTTGAGTTCAAAACCCATCATACAAAATTTTGCAATTCACTCCAAGGGTGGTGGAGTAACCAGTCCTTGAAGAGGTGTCATTTTCGAAAACATTGCATTTTTTTCATTTATGTATACCCTCAAAATGCTGTACCGTAGCACCCCTGTTATGAGTTACCGAAGCTAAAAGGTGCGATTTGAAATTTCACATGTCGATTCGACACCACCTGTAATCACCTACCATGACTTAGAAATATTACGATGGCAAAAAACTGATTTTCAGGCTGATTTCCCATGTCATTCTGTGTTATTTTCAATAAAAAAATCAACCAACTACGGCGGATCAGAGAAGAATATCAAAAAACTCCGTTTTGAGGCGGTGGAACACTATTAAGACCATTTTTGAGCGTGCGGAATATTTTTAGACCGATTTTTCATGTAATATTGCCAACGAAAACCAGGCAGTTAAAGCCTATCGAACTATAATGGATGAGGGGAGGGGGAGCATTAACAAAATCGGTTTTCAGGTCCTGGAAGATCATTAGAGCCAATTTTAGCGATGTCAGATATTTATTTTTATTCCCTCCCCCCACCCCCCAAACATTAAAACCATTTACTCCGTGCGATACCGACCAAAATCGCTCCACTTCGGTCAATCGGTCTAGTTTGTCGACGGATTAGATATATATACATATAAGTGGGGATGAACCTGGGTAAAATTTCAATTATTCCCAAATTTTGAGAAGACGTTGCTGAGGGGACAAAAACGCCAAAATTGCCTCTTTTTAAGCCAATTGATAGAGATTCAAAGGTTGTAAAACATATTCAAAGATTAATTTCTCAAGTCAAAGGGGGGGGGGGGTGACATTGGTGGGAAGTTGAAACTATTCTGGATATTCAAAGATTAATTTCTCAAGTCAAGGGGGGGGGGGGTGACATTGGTGGGAAGTTGAAACTATTCTGGATCCTCAATCAAGGTACAGTCGATGTTCAAAGTGCCAAAAGATCCATTGATAGAGAATTGAAAGTTATATAATACATCCAAAAATCAACTTCCCAAGTCAATTAGGAAGGGAGATATAGGGTTTCCCTCCTTTTTGACCTTGAAGAAGTGCTGTTCTTCCTCTATCTCTTCACAAAATTGAGCTGGGAAGTTGAAGCTATTCTGAATCCTCAATCAAGGTACGGTCGATGTTCAAAGTGCCAAGAATCGATCGTTATAGAATTGAAAGTTGCATATTACATTCAAAAATTAACTTCCCAAGTCAATTAGGAGGGGAGATGTAGGGTTTCCTCTTCTTAGACCTTGAAGAAGTGCTGTTCTTTCCCTATCTCCCCACAAAATTGAGCTGGGAAGTTGAAGCTATTCCAGAACTTCAATCAAGGTACGGTCGATGTTCAAAGTGCCAAAAATCTATCGTTAGAGAATTGAAAGTTGCATATTACATTCAAAAATTAACTTGTTAAGTCAATTAGGAGGGGAGATGTAGGGTTTTCCCCTCTTAGACCTTAAAGAAGTGCTGTTCTTCCTCTATCTCTTCACAAAATTGAGCTGGGAAGTTGAAGCTATTCTGAATCCTCAATCAAGGTACGGTCGATGTTCAAAGTGCCAAGAATCGATCGTTATAGAATTGAAAGTTGCATATTACATTCAAAAATTAACTTCCCAAGTCAATTAGGAGGGGAGATGTAGGGTTTCCTCTTCTTAGACCTTGAAGAAGTGCTGTTCTTTCCCTATCTCCCCAAAAAATTGAGCTGGGAAGTTGAAGCTATTCCGGAACTTCAATCAAGGTACAGTCGATGTTCAAAGTGCCAAAAATCTATCGTTAGAGAATTGAAAGTGGTGCAATACATCCAAAAATTAACTTCCCAAGTCGATTAGGAGGAGAGATATAGGGTTTCCCTCTTTTTAACTTTGAAGAAGTGCTGTTCTTCCCCTATCTCCCCACAAAATTGAGCTGGGAAGTTGAAACTATTCTGGATCCTCAATCAAGGTACAGTCGATATTCAAAGTGCCAAAAAAATCCATCGATAAGCGATTAAAAGTTGCATAATATATCCAAAAATTAACTTCCCAAGTCAATTAGGAGGGGAGATATAGGATTTCCCCATTTTAGACCTTGAAGAAGTGTTGTTTTTCCCTTATCTCCCCGCCAAATCAATCTGGGAAGTTGAAATTTAGTATGCACATTTTACTTGGAGTCTAAATGTGCCTTTTGGGGGTTCCAACTTGTTAGCTCTATTGCACCCCCTCATAGCCCCAAAAAAGTGATTTTTTGGTCGGTTTTTCTCATTTTTTGAGTTTATTTCTTACATAACTCCCTTCCAAATTGAACTAAGAACTCGAAATTAGGCATGTACCTTTAGTGGCGATCCTGGAGGTGCCTTTTACGCGTTTCGACTTTTCAGCCCTATTTCACCCCCCTTCACAGTCCCGAATATGTGATTTTTTGGTCGATTTTTCTAATTTTTAGTTTGTTCCGCGCATAACTCCCCTTCATATTGTACTATGAAGTTGAAATTAGGTATGTCCGGTCTGTAGGGACCCTTGATATGCCTTTGGAGGGTTTCGTACCCCCATTAAACCCAAAAAGCATTGGCTAAAAGAGCTTCGCAAAGCGTTTTGTTTTTGTTTTATCACATTTTCCTTTACAACACGACTTCTTGTAAAGATTAAGATACCCTTCTACCTTTAGTACAAACCCTGGCGCGAAAATCTACACGACAGATATAAAATTAAAGTTGAATTCTGTAGGCTATGTATTATTTTCCATTCGCTGGTATTACAAGTATACGTACTTAACAACGTAAGTAAAAGTGTTTGGAAAAAAAAAAAAAAAAAGAAAGATGAATGAGCCGAAAGGAGATGTAATCAAACATAGCTATGTAATGTAAACCTAGAGAGCCAGAAACCTACCTACAACGAAGTATGTACCTACTCGTATGTACTGTATCTGTCTGTGTAAAGATTACGTTCACATAACTACATACTGGCGGGCAATTACTATAGTAGACTTTTTGTGTTGGCAAGTATGATTGCATGTGACCATTTATATTGTCACGCATGTGCGCGTGTGTATGTGTCTGTCTGTCTGGATACGATTGTGTATATTATACCTACAGGTATCGCAACGCAACAATTAATTTTGCGCGAGCTAAGCACGTGCTCTTCTGTCCTATAATGCAACACAGTTTCGCGCTTTAAATTGTAAATTATGCTTATGCTGGTACGCTGACCGCCGCCGACCAGACAGCTTGTCCGAAATGGTCTCTACGATCATTTTTTCCCCCTCAATAGCGTACACCCGCTTTGGCACACGTCTGGTAATAAAATTTGTGTGAATTTTGCCGATTCGCAGGCATTCTACCGGTTGACTCGTTAATTGTGATATCCGAATCGGTGGAATGTTGGCTCCAACGAACCAACGATCGGACTCGTTGATTTGTTTGTTTTTCGTAATTTATACTTAAAGAGATTTCTTCTATATGCTATGCTTTATCGATCTGTTGGTAATATTTGTACTTTATATGGGTGCGACGCCAGGGGAGGAGGAAAAGAAAACATTCGGAGTTCAATCGAGCTCATTGCTGAGTTTACATAGATTCATTTTCCCCACTTTCTACGTATTTTACTATCGGAGAAAACCCAGACCATTATGGTCTATCCTGCTACACGTCTAGGCTTAGATTAAGCATACGTGTGGCAGACAGTGGTCTTTTAGAAATTACAGCTGGCCAAAATACCAAAAAATGAACTGTAATGCTCAGCCAAAACAATTATCCTAGTGTGTTCTGGAAGGTTCGTAGCATCTATCATCCAGATTTGACTACTGTCTTTGCACAGCATTCGTTGCCATAGAAACACAACAATAGCCAAGTTTACGCAATGAACCTGTTCTGGGATAACATGAGTGTATTTCAACCCCTCGCGCATCAGTGTACTACATACTATGTTGATGAAATGTTGTTCGATAGCATTTTTTCTGCAGATTACGATTTTGTATTTGTTATTATGTTTTGCCATGTTTCAAGCTGAGTAATAAGCGTTTAAAGTAAATGGTACTTTTCCTATACCTATTTATTACACCACGTAATAGACTTATAAAAAAAAGAGCAGGTTTGGGCAAGAAAACTTCTGCACACATTTCTTCTTTAGAATGTGTATTTTGACCCACCGATTTCATTTTTAGCCCCAAGGCACCTATGCTTGAAAGAACATTATACGAGTAAACATGTCAACAAGTCTTGATTGAACTCAGAAAAATTGAAATTTGCAATTTTAGCTTGGAAAATGTAATTTTTATTCAGTCGACTTATTTCGATTTCATTGACAAAATATATATATGTATAAAAAGCTGTATTTTGTATTCAGCGATGACAAAAGAGGTTATAGAGATCAAAAATCGAGATTTATTCTTTCATTTGCAGAAAGAGTCAGCAGATATCGTGACAGATACGAGGGAGGTCCCATAAGTCAGGTACAAAAAAATCATAAAAAATTGAAATCTTTATTGATTTAAAAAATTGAATACCATTCTAAAACTACATCGTATTACCTATTTCTCAACATAATCCCCTCCATTTTCGACACATTTTTCCCACCTTTTTTTGAGTTTCAAAATTCCGCTTTGAAAAAATCGTACACCCTTTTCTTTGAAGAAACTTTGAACCTCTGCCTGGAGCTCGGCATCGGTTTCGAATTTTTTTCCACCCAGGTGGACTTTCAAAGGACCAAAGAGGTGGAAATCCGACGGTGCGAGGTCTGGGCTGTGCGGGGGGTGATCCAAGACCTCCCAACCCAAGCGCTTTAACCAAGCCTTTGTTATGCGCGCTGTGTGAGGTGTCGCATTATCGTGCTGCAGGATGATTTTCTTCGATTGGAGCCTTCCCCTACGTTTTCGACCAAACCGGATTTTAGATTTCAGTTTCTCCAAAGTCTCTATGTATCGTTTGGCATTAATTGTCTCACCCTTGGGTAAATATTCGCATAAAACGACACCTTGAACATCCCAAAAAACTGATGCCATGATCTTCTTTGCAGAAATTGTTTTCTTAAACTTCTTAGTGATGGGTGATTCGGGGTGTTTCCACGTCATACTCTGTCTTTTTGTCGATA
>FIZR01016703.1:0-28591 GCA_900060175.1 Ferrisia virgata
ACCCACTTGGGTGTATCAAAGGATGGCAGACGGTCGATTTCAGGCGACTTGAGACCTATTTTATTAGAGTAACCTTTACTTTGACATCATGACAAAAAAAAAAAAAATGAATATAATTGTCTGCACTCACCGAACGTATTCGTTATAATATCTGGTCCTTTGGAATCGCTAACTGCGTTCTGCTGGCTGCGCACAAATACCGCCGACATGTACGGTTGATTTTTAATAGTGTCGTCTGTTTTGGACGGTTTCGGCGCGAATTCTTGATCTCTTTTATGCTTACGTCGACATCGATAAAATAATATAAAAGTACCGAACACGCATAACAGCACCGTTAGCACGAATAATACGCTTATTAAACCAGTCATCACATTTATCACTTGTAAACGATTTGTTACACCTGCAACATGCGAAAAATTGCACCAAGAAATTCGATTAAATGTAATTGAAAAATAAAAAAAAATAAAATTAGGTAATATCGATAATGAAAAAATAAAAATTACGTCTAGAGGTGCCCTGCTATGCCATGCCATTGCGCCACACCTCGCCGTAAGCTCACATAATCATACACCATATGCTACTGCAAACCAACGAGCGACAAGGTTGGTATCAAGATACCAATGACTAAGTTTTCAGCTCATTAAACCTTCCATATTGTAGATTGTTTCGAGCCTAGATATTGTACGTTCGTTGGGTACATGATACACGCCTAAGGCAACTATAATTTGATGGAGCGGAGATAATGGTACTTGATATTAAAGGAATTTGTCGAGTCTATATCGGACCTATGTATATAGAGAAAGTAGTATAACGACGATGTCACCCCTACAGTAAATGTCGACTATTATATCCGCCGAAGTATTATTATTCGAACTTACAATTAAACGTAAGAAGAGAGTTAGTATGTTAAGGTTATTAGATGAAGCTTATTTATACAAATACGATGGCTTGTTTTTCTGCGACCAATTTTGCGATTAAAATTATTTCAAGGAGAGTGTAGCGTAAAAATTTGTACAAAATTCTTTTTATGGTCACAAAAACTTTGAATTTTTCAAAAAAATTGGGCTGTTAAGCATAAAAATATGCAAATCACTCAAATATTTCCAAGAACGAAGTTTTTAGCTGGATTTTCTATGTCATATTATCAATGAAAACCAGGCCATTACAGTCTATCGACCAAGGGTGGTTGTGAGGCGGGGGAATGCCAATAAAATCCGTTTTGGGGCCCTAGAAGACCATTAAGACATATTTATTTTCATTTTTATTAATTTATTTTTTTTCGCCAAACATTAAAATCGTTTACTCTGCTCGATACGGACACAAATCGGTCCAGTTCAGTCAATCAGCTCATTTTGGTGGCGGATAAGATATATATGAGTGCAGATGACCTTGGGTCAAAATGAAGTTTTGTCCCGTTTTGGGGGAGGGGGTTTTCAGGGGCCAAAAACACAAAAATTATTCCTTTCTAAATCAATCTATAGAAAATTCAAAGATGCATAACATATCCAAAAATCAACTTCCTAGATCAATTAGAAAAGAAGATATGATGGTCTTCCCTTTTTTTGGCCTTGAAAAAGGGGTGTTCCTCCTCTATCACTCCATCAAAATAAGCTAGGAAGTTGAAATTTGGTATGTACATTCAGTAGCGGCCCTAGATGTGCCTTTTGAGGTCTCAATTTTTTAGCCCCATTTCACCCCTTCATAGCTCTAAATATATGATTTTTTGGTCGTTTTTTCTTATTTCTTAGTTTGTTCCTCGCATAATTCTCCTCCAAACTATGCTAGGAGCTTGGAATAGTTGAAACAAACGTGTATTATGGAACTTATCATTTAGGAATATACTGAATTGCCAACATATTTTTCAAGTTCGTAAGTTGGTATATGTATTCCAAAATGGTATATTTAACTAAGTTTGGAGCATGTAGGTGATATATCTATGGGTTAACGTAGAAAGATTTTTCAAGCTGGGGTACTTAACGTAACAGCAAGTATCTCCAATAAGTGACCATGCATGGATAAGTTACCTAAGTACTAATATTAAACATCATTCTAACAATTTCGCTTGTTGTAGGTATAATACCATTTACCTACTTTCCAAAAAAAAAAAAAAAAAGAAGAAGAAAAAGCGTACTTATTTACACAGGTACGAAGCTAGGTAGCTAAATCTAAACAGATATACACACTTTCCCAAACCGAAATCAAGATCGATGCACGTATTAACTAAATAAATTTATAGCTTTGAATTTCTATTACTGGAAACGGGCAGATAAAGAGGAAAAAACTCTCACTCGACACATTTACTCTTTTCTTTCCCTTTTTCTCTTCGAAAACACTTTCTCTATTTCAAAATCTACCCATCTTTTTCATTGAAGACGACGCGACGCGACAACAACAACGATACTCGTTCCAACACCTCCTCTTTTTCTTTCATTTTGCGAAGGAATTCCACTAAATAAATGTCGAAAAAAAAAACGAATAGAAGAAAATAAAAGGGAAAAAAATCCGCGATAATTTTTTATTAATGATTAAGGTAGAATTATTTTGGAGAATTTATCATCGTTAGTCAACAAATATCCGTTTAAAGATATGTTTGTTATACTGGTGACTCACCCTCATAGAATAATTCCGTTGCACAAATAGCTAGGCAATGTAGGTCAGAGCAAAGGCTAAGTAAAGATGAAATCTAAATATGCCTATCAAGGTCTTCAGACAAAACTAATTTTAAACACAAACTGATGACCATGTGTAACAATGAAAATAAACCACATTTGATGCCCTTCCACAGAAAAAAAAACTAGGAGAGAATGATTTCCTTATGGATAAACATGGGTACATCTGCATCATGACCTATGGAGCAGGCTGTACGCGGTTGCCAGAATTAATGTTTGCTTTAGTACCAACTCTGAGAAAAACGTTTTAAAAAAGATACAGTATCCCAAATACCCAAATTTACATAATCTTGCTGAAGTAGCAGTAGTAAGAAGAGCCATGGAGATCATGCTCCCTGATGACTTGAAGAAGCTTATCAATGACTTCAAACTGATATCAAAAACCAAAACCCAATACTCAATTTGAGAAAAACGTTGTTTACAGGGAATATGAGAAGAATACTTACTCAATAAAACACAGTGATCCATCCAGTGTCCTTAAGACCAGGGGATATGGTTCTGTTAACAGAACACAGGCAATCCAATTTTGAAAAAGGGACCTCAGTCAAGCTGCATGCGAAGAGAGCTGGATTGCGTATACTCTCTTTATGTTTAATTCTTCTTTTATTAATCTAACTATAATTAGTTTAATTGCTGTTTCAATGAGAGCTTAGCATCATTCAAGTGGAGGCTGTTAGATATGTGACGGGTGATTCTGCCATATTCGCTTTGTTTAACATGCATATTAAGAAACTCGTAGATAAGGTAGTGCATGTCACACTACATAAACTTTAAGTTACGCATTTTCGAATGGCCATCGTGCTCATAAAATGTAGCGAAGAACAGGTAGGCAGGGTTCAAGGGGTCTAAAAAGTCAAACCCCCCTAAACGCAAATCAAGGGCCTCCACACACAGGGCATACCTAATTTCAACTCCCTAGCCAAATTTGGAGAGGAGTTATGGGAGGAACAAACTAAAAATTAGAAAAATCGATCCAAAAACCACATATTTGGGGCTACGAAGGGGTGAAATGAGGCTGAAAAGTCGAGACCACCAAAAAGGCACATTCTGGGCTCATATTAATGTACATACCTGATTTCGACTTCTAGCTCAATTTGGAGAGGAATTATGAGAGGAACAAACTCAAAAAAAATTCAAAAAATGAGAAAACCCGATCGAAAAACTACTTTTTTGAGGCTGTGAGAGGATGCAATGAAGCTAAAAAGATGGAACACTCAAAAGACACATCGAGGGTCTCAAATTAATGTACATACCAAATTTCAACTTCCCAACTGAATTTGGTGGGGCGATGGGGGATGAACAGCCCTTGTTCAAGGTCAAGAAGCAGGAAAACTCATATCTCCCCTACTAATTGACTTAGGAGGTTGATTTTTGGATATGTTATACAACTTTTAGTTTTCTCTCAATGGGTTTAAAAAGGGGAAATTTTTGCGCATGCTATCCCTTCAGCACCTCATCCCCCAAAACGGGGTAGTACTCAACTTTGACCCAAGGTCATTCTCACTCAGATATATCTAATCCGTTGCCAAACTGAGCCGATTGACCGAATTGGAGTGATTTTAGTCGGTATCGAGCAGGGTAAATAATTTTAATGTTTGGGGAAAATAAATAAAAAAATTAAATTAAATTAATATAAATATCTGACATGGCTGAAAAATGTCTTATTGGTCTTCTAGGACCCCAAAACAAACCCATTCATAATTCAAAACATTAAGTTGGGTAAATTTACGTTGAAGACTCAACATTTGTGGTTACGATAGATATACATAGAATTTAGCATACCCAAATTAGGTATACGTATTTACGGCGAACAAGTTAGGCAAATTTATTAACATATTTACCGATCTATAGATAGAGCAAAGTAGACGAAGAGGAAAACATATCCAAGGACTACGTATTTCTTTTTTATTGTTATTACTACGTGGTGAAAAAGTAAATCAAATTGTTTTTATTTTCATTGTACATACTTATAATACTTGTATAGATATTTCAAGATCCTTTCGGCTGGTCGAAGACAACCCCCATGAATTAGTAAATGATATCAGATTCTCGCGTCAGACGTTAATTATTTTTCAAACCTCATATTATTTCAGGAAGGCCATAAATCACCGCAATGATTACCCATTGTCGACTATACGATGTTTCAGTATATTTATTGACGTTAAACATGACACAACCACATACTACTCCTATATTTTCCTCGTACCCGGCCCAGCCCTCTTTCGACAATATACACGTCTTGCTATTGGTAGGTAGATACCTACCCGCGTCAATTATCACGTAAATTGTTTTTACGGTCGTCGACGACGACGATGACTACGAGTACGGCTACAAAAAAAAAAAAAAAAAAAAAAAAAAAAAAAAAGTAAAATAAATAGGCACTATACATAGGCCTATAATTAAAGAAAGATCCTTGATAAAATTTCAACCGTCGCATCGTGTCGCGTCGTCGCCATCGTTGTCTTATGCAATATAAAGCACCATCAGCATCGTGCTGAATTGTTTCCACGAAATTGAATAACTTTCGCGATTGCGTTAATTTTACTCGCGTCGAAATTGTTAAAACGAATTCATTAAATCGAATAAAATTCACGCCTTAGCGCCAGCCTATCGTAAAGGTACAGAGTTTTTTCCGTTCATGACCCCCACCTTCTAGTTCTTACCGTCTCTTCTTTAATATCTATCTCATCGCTAAGGCGAGAGAGGTAAACGGTGTGAATTAACGGGCTATTATTTTCTTATTTTCTACCCGTAGTTATGCCACGCCGCGCCGAGTCTCCCAAGGGATGTTAGATTATGTTCGTGTTACGACGACGAACTACAGCTACAGCTTTTGGTATAATCGCAGTCTCCGGTCTGCGTTCTGAAGATGGTTTTTATGTATAACACAGCATCGTTGTATCTAACCTACATAGGTAGGTACCAGGTACCTACAGTAATACGGTAATGGACCGGAATATTTTCTTCTTTACTACTCCCCTCGACCACTTCGTCTTTGGATATCGTTGCAGTGCGCGCGTTGACGACCAAGACGGCTCGAAGAATAATTTTATATTTCAATTTTTCTCTTTTTTTTTCGCTCTCCAGCTGAGCAGTTATACGCGCCGAGGCATATGAACTAATGGTCGGTAAAAGAGCTGTATAGTGTATCACGCATATCTCGTATGACCTCTCTCTTACTTTCGTAGCTCTCCTTTCGTCTGCTTCTCTGTCAGCAGATTCTTTTGACCTTCGGTATTATACCCCGATATTACCAAATGTACTACTCATAAAATCACCATAGACCGATTCCAATAAAGGAACCCATATCGAAGTTATGGTTCTCGTCGAGTTGCCTGTACTCGATAGCTAGTAGATACCTACGTATAAAGATTGAGAAAAAATTTCAATACGAACGTAGCGTTCCTTTTTATCGTCGCTGAAAATATTCAAGGTACAATTTTCTAGCATTTTTCCAACTCTATTTCAATACGATGAAATGAAAATTTAATTATTTAGCTTCTCGTGCACTTGTATAATTGGAAATAGTCGAGAATCAAAAATTAAATGACGAGGTAAGCTGGTAAAATATTAACACCTTCGATTAATCCATCTGGGCCTGTCCCTATTGGTGAAATCAATGGAAAAGTCGTCAGGTTCGCTAGAAACTCTCCATTTTTTCTTTCAACAAACGATTTTTAGATTGAAAGGAACCAATTTTATTTGCAAAATGTCCAGTTCATTGGACAACTAGAGGTTTTTATGGTCGCTTGTTTTCAGTCATCCAAGCAACTGAAGATTTTCATAGTCACTTGTTTCCTAAGCAACATTTGACTGCAAAAAAAAAATCGTTTGTATGCAGTCAAAATTCTGGCAACTATCAACAGGACTTGAACCATTACCCTTTTAGAGTATTCTATACCTGTCGCATACAAATATGGAATGTGCGACGGACGACTCACCACTCAATTCGCTTGTTAAAGAATATGTCTTTCAGTAGCTAGCTAACTACTATCTAGCAACTATTCATATGTAACTAACAACTTGCTAGTCACATGTATGGCTTATGCTTTTAATGTAGTTTTTTCAACAGTTGGTTTTTAGATAATGGACCGTGCACACGTATACATCAAAGATTCTAAAGTGCTGCTGTGTTTTATGAGAATTTGAATATTGACCGTGTATGCTATTCGCCAAGATTCTATATTATGTTGTGTGTTATATGAACCTGAATATTGATAAAATTATTGAACGAGTAAGGTTTTCTTTGCAGATACAGAGCGAACCTTCACTTGGGTATTAATGGCTCTCCTAAATTTGTTATGAAGTTTTCTTAATTCATAGATAGTTTTCAAAAAACCTTAAAATAAAAATCTCCGGTGTTCAGTGTTGTGAATCAAAATTTTTCAACAACAAAGTGGAGCGTGAAAGTGGTAGAGTAGTTGTAGGCCCTATTAACAAAATTTTTATAGAAGCGTTAACAAAATCGTTAGCTAGTTACTAGCAATTTTTTTGGTTAAAATCATCCAACTGATAGATATGGTGAGTTGCAAGCAACAAGCGAGTCTCTAGTGGTTGCTCAACTAACAGCTAGCAACTTCATACAGTTGTGTGTTGATAATTTTAGCAGGGCAAAAGTTACCCACAACTATGAGGGTGTGCAATGGAGCTGAGAGGCCGAAATCCCCTACAGAGGAATTTACAAATATAGTTAGCATGAACTCGATGAACCACAAAATTGTAGAGAATGATAAAAATCACTGGTATAGTACTGCAGCCCCCTTTATTACTTATGGAGTGTTATTTGAAAGAGTGTAGCCCTACTCTAATGGTAAGAGGCCAACAGAGTTGCATTTCCATGGAATGCACTAGCAGTCAATTTTAAAAGGCACAAAAAACTACGGCCCAATCTGTAAAAATGAAACAGATGGTATGGAGGTATACTCGGACGCGAGTTTTAGGGATGTGAAACCTTCGAACAAAACAACTGAAGGTTCCGTTATAAAGCTATATGGAGATGTGATTTCGTCTGTGTCAAGATGAAGAAAAAACGTAGGGTAGCTTCAACATGTGAAGCGAAATTTAGATTGTTGAATGAAGCAGTTGGAGAGATGAAGTGTTTTCATGAAACTATACATAGTATGATGAGAAATTATCTATACCCTGTAACCGCTTACTGTGATAATCAGTCTGCCATCTACTGTACTATAGTTGGTGGAAAACCCAAATTAAAGCATTTAATAGAACCAGAAGAGACGATTACGAGGGAATGCGGAAAACACAATGAAATAAAAATGAACTGGGAGTCGATATATTCACAAAACCGTTGGATAAACAGTATTATGTCAAAATCAGGGATCTACTGGTCACCAAAATCGTTAAAAGTTTCCAAGTATCAAATTTATATTAATATTTCGATTTCAATTTTACTAATAATTCAATTAGTTCTGCAGATACGCCTTGATGACCAAGAACGAGACTTCAACAGTGATACAAACGATGCTGGGATACGCAATGATTTGAAATCTGCTCACAAAAATGCGCTTATGATTGTTAAACTGGACCAAGAGAATCGATAGCTTTACCAATTATTTTTAATGACATAAATGCGAGATGAGTAAATAAATAGTCACAACTTATGTTGTGGCGGGGCTTGAGAGATGTTTCAAAAATTATTATACGCGAATAGAGGGGGGGGGAGTGTAACTTCACTCTAATGGTAACACTGTAGGGTTGTCACCAGTTCCAGTAACCTATATTCGCATCTAAAAGGTACCGTGTTACTTATATTAGATGATAGGGTGAGTGTTAAACTGGTTGTACTTTTAGATGTGTTATTTTTGGTGTCTTATAATAAAGGCGTAAAGCCCCTACGCATGTTTTTCTTTCGCATGTATTATATTGATATATTTATTGGGATTTTTCCCAGCATTATTGAAGAATAGGCAGGCTGAACTAAGGTTAGGACATGCCAACTTTGTAACTGGAAAGAACACGGATGAAGCAAACAAGTATAATAGCATATCTCAGTATGGATAAACTCGCGAACATCAGGTGCTGTTTGAAGGATTGAGACTTCAACCATCTAAGAAGTCAGCATTAGTGCAGTCTTTAGGGCTAGCAACTATTTTGATAATGCTGGAGAAACTCTGACAGACATGCTAAGAAATGGAAAGACGCAGCGAAAAGGGTACCTTCTCACATACCAGAATGCGATGATATTATAAGCTCATTCGTGTTTAAACTTGCGAATGAAAACAAGAGCCTGTCTGTAGCATTGTGTGATGTATTGCTGTTAACATATGGAAGAAAGGCCAACAGAGCTGCATTTCCTTACAGTCAACTTGCTACCTGACAAACAGCAAATGTACTATCTTACTCCTGCCACTGACAACCTAACCTAACCTAAAGTCACATTTTTGGCGCTGTAAGCAAGTGCAGTGAAGTTGAAAATTTGAAATCTTCCAAAAAACACATGTACATCTCAAATTTAAGCCCTCTAGTTCAGAACAGGAAAGAAGAGAGTTTTGCAGGAAAACTGATTTTGGTAAGGTAAAAAAAAAAATGGAAAAATTCCCATATCTCCTCTGTTGATAAAATTATGGAGCTGATTTTTAGACATATTGTACAACATTTGATTATCTATCAACTGGTTCAGTTCCAGAAATGTGTTTTTTTTGGTGGGGTTCTTATGTTTTGAGTTTGTTCTTCGCATAACTCTCCTCCAAATTGAGCTAAAAAGTTGAAATTTGGTATGTACCTATATTTAGTAGAGGTCCTAGATGTGCTTTTTGGGGATTTCGACTTTTCAGTCTTATTGCACCTCCTCACAGCCTCAGGGTGAACTTTAGTTTTTTATGGTATGATTGGTACTTTTTATTATTTGATTTTCATTTGAAAAGGTAAACAAAGCATTTTTAGATTCACATTTTGTGAGAATTCGTCATCTTAAAAAGCTACTTTCTATACCAATAAAAGTCACAAATGGTAATGAACGGATGACGAAATCACTGTTAAATTTCCTAGTTTTCAATTTCTTAATCATTTAAGATTTTTTACCTCTGATAAAAATTAATAATTCTGATACAGTAAAATTTAAATCCATCACAAAACCTACAACTTTTCTATAAAAAAATACACGACATTAATTAAACAAATGATTTTGATGAAATACTATTATTCTCAACGTAGCACTAAACAATCTAACACATACACAAACACCTATAACAAAAGCACCTTAATTACTATCGCCAGATAATACTTATACCGTAACGTAACACATACAACTGTTTCATCGCCTCTTCTCAAAATAATGATACCCTGTATAGCAAAACCGAGCGTACTTCCTAGTATACCTATGTAATTAATAAGGCCATTTTTCGCGACAGTTTTCAACAACACTGCGACGTTATATAGCGCCCGTAACTGCTTAACGCGATAATTCACTATCGGAGAGCTGCATCATTACGACAATTTGTCGGTGGTGCGACACGGCGCAGCGAGCTTTCGCTAATGCACAGCTAAGTACGTACTTTCGACGAGATGGGTCGTAATTACCCTGCGTGTCTTTTAACCTCACCCTCGTGTCATCGTTCATTTAACAATTTCATTTCCGCCGTAAAGATCGCGTTCGCGTTGTTGTTGATGTTGTAGAAGCACGACCGCGACGTATTACAAGCAGGGGGGAAAAACAAAAGGGATTTTTTCTTCATATTTGTTACACAGTTTTTCTAAAATTGCAGACTAAGTTGAAGATTTTTTTTATTTTTTGCTACAGAAATGAAAGAAAATGCATAAAAGCAGTTCAGCGTTGCGCAAAAAAAAATGGAAATGACAGCACAAGATGATTCATATTAAATATTCAATGGGCGATGAGTCTTACAAGCACAAAAAATGCCAAAATAAAGGACGAATTTATGACTAATTTTTACTGCCATAGGATTACAGTACACTGCCCTCTGGAACAACATATCCAAAATTACAAAAAATTGAAGAACAGGGTCCTATTGAAGCACCCTAAACAAGTTTTTCCCCAATAACTTCATTCCAAATCAAAATAAAACATAGAAGTTAAATTAAAATTTATAGCTGATCAAATTTCCCATAAAAAAGGTCATTGCACATTTTTTTCAATAATTATTGATAGAAACGTCGTAAAATAAGTTTAAAACCAGCATACCCTTCTTTTAAATATATTTTATAACATTCTCATCAATTTTTGTGAAAAATATAATGTTTGGATAACAGTAATAAGATACAAATTTTTCTAAAGAGAACGGTGAGTTCCACTCACAGAGTACAGTGTATTTTAGTTTCAATAATATGTAGCTCATTCTGTTGTAACTAGATGAAGATTATTTTTCCAGCTAGTAGCAGATTGGTATTGTATTTACTTATTTTTGAATACTTGCTTGCTGGTGGGATGTTGTATAAGGACACCTGACACCCTCTAGCTCTTGTAGACATTATCCTACAAGAGCAATGACGAGGTGAGTCGGCTTTAATTGTGGTACTCAACCAAGCTTTGGCAGCATACCAATGTCTTGTCACTTCGTGACATGCGGTTGAGTCTTAGCACCATTTTTCAGACTGCAAGAAGAGGATACTCAGTCGAGTAATATGACAGCATATTGCGTTTGCCCTCACATAGTTCTAAACCAGTACTTTTAAGGGCACCTAATGGTGTAATAGCAGGCTAGGTTGCTGAACCTGAAAGTGGGCCTGGGAAAGAAGAAGTTTGTTTCTTCACTGTACTCATACGCGATTATTATCTTTTTTTTAGGGAGTTTATGTGTGTCACCAGTACCAAAAGTAGTTGTCCAGAAAAACTACGCATTATGATGCTAAAATTAAATATTATAAAGATTTTTGAATATAAATTTCTTATTTCTTTCTTTTCAGTCTAATACACTCGTGAAATTTTGGTAATCAAGCTTTCTTTTTATTTTTACAATTAACTAATTACCAGAATACCGAATCATCTTGCTGTAATCTAATAATATGCTGCACAGTGGTTCTCAAAATGCGCGAAATTCAATATCAAAGCACGATGTTCAGGATTAAAGTTCAATATATCACAGTTAGAGTTTTCGAGGTTTTAGATAACAAATCTAGACCAAAAAATTTCAATGTGTAAAGGGGAGGGGCGGGGGACTAGTAAATTTGAAGTATACTAAAAACATTGCGCAATACACTGCAATCATGGTTTTTGAAGTCATAGATTACAAATTTGGCATACAAAAATGAGATCATAGAATAAAATGATTGAGACTTTATTTTAGTTACAGTTTTTTTCATTCTTGTTAATTACTGAAGTAATTGATGAAAAAACAACTACTGGCAGGTTTAGTTAGTTTTTCACTTATAAATCACGAAAATGCAAGTAAATGGAAAAACTAATATTAAAATTGTGTTCTGGACACTCGGGACTATTACTCTACCTATAAAATTTTTTGGTATTTGTATGATAATTCGATACTGAAGGGCAAATTGATCAGTGAAGATTTTTTTTCACTATTTCGCACGTTTTGAGGGGTCTATAGGACCACAGTGTGCTGTGTTTCAGGATTCTCTCTAGCAATTGGTATGCATAACTGTGGCATATTCATTGCGGAATACATCTGGCAAACTTTAAGGCAGGAGGTACTTAATTTCAGCGAGGAGGACGCCAATACGATCACGACGCAGATGTGGAATGAACTGATATCGAAGAGTTTGTTATTGTAGGGTGTTGTGGTAGTTGATGTATTATTTAAGGGGATTTTTTCTCTGCTTCTTATTTGTAGTTTGTATTGAAATTTATTGAGTTGTTATTTCTAAACTTTGAGAGATTCCAGTTTCAACAGCTTGACCAAAAGTACTGTTTTTGAAGTAGGCAAATTATCCTTCAGATAAGTCTTATGAGATATACACATAATATTTATGAATACAAGAACTAAAAAATGATTCCAATCATCAGTAAGCTATCACTTTACCGCCTGATCCCTTTATAAAAACATTCACGTTCAACTTTGCAAATGAATACAATGCAAGCGAGACTTTCAAAAAGCACAACCAGACATAGACTGATTAAGAATTGCACTAAAACGTTTTCATAACGAAGGGTACAACAACATACAAAAAGACTACATTTCTTCATCTTTATACATAAACACTTCTTTCATCGCGGGATGTAAACGCGTCTTTGCGACGCGACGCGACATAAAATAATATTAAGCCATTTTAAACAACGACACGACGAGAGAATTGTTAAAGTGAAATCTCATCCCTTTTATCTCGCGCCCTTTGAGACAAACTCCCTATGAATACTTGAACTAAGCAGTTAGCAGTATGTATAAGTATACGAAGGGGAATACCACATGTATACAGATATACACATACAATACAAATACATACATACATAACGTACACAGACAAACTTGGAGGCGAAAAAAAATTAACCGCGTCAAATACGTATCTAAGCGAGAAAATCTCGCGTATACGAAAATTGGCGAAAGGCCCAAAATGTAAAACCACCTTTACCCCTACACGTCTGTCTTTATTTTCGGTAAAAGGGTGCTAAAAGCCCCGAATAAACTTAACCGATCCTCTAATCTGACCTAGGCGATTTTAAAATGTCAAGAGCTTTTTATTTTTCTCGCACTCGTATACGATATTCATTTGACAAAAGCTAGCAGGCGGACTGCCATACCACACACGCTCTCAAAGACAGAGAGACATAACCAGCGAGAGAGATAATCTCCAACGTGTACAAGAAAAACACCTCGGTTTAACTTCTTCGTTCATAATGAATTGAAAATTTACCTTAGTTAAATGCACATTAATAGTGCCAAATGCTAACACGATGACGACGATGGCGACGAGGTCGTCGTAATCGTAATGTGCGCGACGCGACTCGACACGATGCGATGTGCAGTAGAGGTGCCTAACTATCTCTATCTATCTACATAGAAGGCTAATTACGTAGGTACTATACATCGTAGTACCTACCTATTCTGTTTGTAGGATATTCACGCGTTAAATGCCTTTTCCCAATGCTTTAATCTTCTCTTTTAAAGATGACTATAACGTGCTTGGACCAGAGACAAGCGCCAGTAGTAACCCCTTTTAAATTCTCTATATGGGATTTGATATAACAGCACGTATATATGCGTACATGTTCAAGTACACGCACAGGTAGGTCTAGTAATACACCAAACACCTATAGTGTACAGTTCACTTGTACCTGGGTAAAATTAAGCTAAAATTTACCGCCAGTGTTACATGGGAAATCTAAGCACATTTAATTTGTATTATAAATCAGAGACATTCTATGTTAATTCAATAATTTAGGTAGATCAATATTTTGTGAGTAAGATGAATTACGTTAAATTTTTTTCTATTTTTTCCATTTTTGCATCAATACTGTTAGACAAAACATTATTGTCTCTGCAACGAGTAGCAGCTATCGAACAAATTTTCATATGCATGGCAAAATCATGTTTATAGTCTGTTCTAAATCAGAACAGACTAAATAAATGCTCATTTCTGGAGTTGAAGTCTGTCATTTTAAATGAGTAAATTTGTTCTTTGTTTAGTCGAAACATCCCTGAAATAATGCACATACCTGTTGGCTCATTCCATGTCGAATCGACTCAAATACTTGGTACTCAAAGAGCAAACATTGAAAGAATGTCAGTTCAGATATTCTTCACGTTGTCGGTATCAATTTTTATAATCACCGTTTCTCAACATATAATTTTTGTCAAACCTCTTCAACATTTCAACATGAAATCATAAAATCAATCAGGATCAAAGTCAATTGTTGACAGGTAAACCGATGACGAGTTATCTTTCATTTTCCTTCACATTTCAACTGGAACTCATGAAATCAACGAGGGTCAAGGTTAACTAATTTTCCTCAACATATCATCTTAAAATCATGAAATCAATCCAGAATCAAGGTCAACTGTTGATGGATCAACTTTTAACATGCATAATTTTTCTCAACATTTCAACACGAAATCATAAAATCAACCAGGGTCAAAGTCGACTAATTTTCCCCAGCATTTCAATTTATAATTATGAAATCAATCTAGAGTCAAAGACAACAGTTTATAGGTAAACTTTAAACATCTTTGATTTTCCTCAACATTTCAACTTAAAATCATAAAGTCAATCCTACATAACATTCGGCTTTTTTGTCAAACAGTTGGAAATCAAAATGTTAACAGCCCAGAATAGTTGGCCATCAATGTTAAGGCCATCAAAATCTGACACACTCGGATTTCGATTGCCCAGATTTTGATGGTCAACTGTTGACAGACTTTTGTAGAATGAGCTATTAAACATCTTTCGATGTTAATAGTAACTTGAGTCATTCCATTTCGCTCAAAATTGTTCTGCAAGTTCCTCTCATTGGTCTAATGAAAAAATGTCGTTGCCCTTTCATGGGGGCGAGAGTGGCTCTTTTTGAAAAATTGCAATTTTTTGACGAGAACAAATCTGTTTACCCGATTTCAATGATAACTCAATGAATACACAAAATTAATGTTCGTTTCTTAATATAAATAGATAATTTACAGAATATTCTTATCGTAGTTCTTGTGGAAGAATAATTTCATATGTTCTATTAGTTTCTTGATTGAGTTAATATTAAAATTTTGGAATTGTGTTATTCTGATGTTAAGTTATTTTTAAAATGAATTTTTCAAAAATTAAAAATGGAGTAGTTGACGGCCAAAAATAATACAGAATACTTTTTTATAACCGCATATGATGGTACTATGATTAAAAATATCGTAATATTCAACCACACGAAATTCTTCAATTTAAATACAGGCAATATGTATGAATTCAATTTCCACATCAAAATGGCGGCTCACTGAACGAGTGGGCAAAACGTACGTGTAATGCATTGCGTGCATTTAACAACTATTACACACTTACGTTCTGAGCACTACCAGTTACAACAGAGATTATTAGATAGCACGCCATCTATGATTAGAATCAAGAAGCTTGCAACTGGTTTCAGCGCCTACTCGCGGCTCGTTGCTGAACTCAGGGTTGTAAAAACCCGGCTAGCGATGCGGTGAGTTAGGTACCTGTTGATAGCGTAGAAAGCAACGGGAAACTATTACCCAAAAGCTCAATAAAAAGACCTTCCTAGAAACCATCCTGATCCTATAGGCATAGAGAACATGTTCGTGTTTGGCTTACCCACTCGGGTGTATCAAGGATGGCAGACGGTCGATTTCAACGACTTGAGACCTATTAGAATATGTATGAGCTCGTGGATTATCGTGTCAGAAAGAAATGTGCTTTAAAAATTTCAAAATTTCAAAATTTCAGCTTTTAGCGAACTAAATTGAACCAAATGTGTATAGCTCTCTCCCCTCGCCCTATAAACCCGACGTAGAAATTTCAACTAGGTCTATCAAGTTATACGCGAGTAATTGGGTCCGAATGTGATTAAACAAATAAGTAAGTATAAGCAAAAAATCAACCAGTTATATACCTTCAAACTTTAAAGCAATTTTTCCCAAAAATCGTGAGGTTTTGAAAAAAATTCATAAGAACTAAAATTGTTTACCCATTCTAATTCCCATAAAAATTTGGCGCCGATTGACTCGCTTTAAAGGGAGTTATCGCGTCAGAAATAAATAAGTTTTAAAACTGAAAACTCAGCTTCAAGCGAACCGATTTGCACCAAAATATATATAGCTCCTTACCCTCACAAGAAGACCTTGTTGTACAAATTTCAGCATCCAGTATTGAGTATAGGGAGATCGTTTTTGATTGAAATTGAAATTGTAAAAAATATATGTGAAAAAGTAAGTAAATCATCATCGTTACCATTATCTCTCTCACACCCTCCTCCAGACTATTCGTATCAACTTATGGAAAATCATTTAATTTATGATTGAATCTTACCCATTATCTTACACTTTTCCGTATCCTCATCTTATATTCAATTTGAAAAAAATGGAACATTACTCACATTGATATTAAGTATATTCTGCTTTTACTACTTTACTTTTCTTTCTTAACGTAAATTTCACATAAAGGAAAAAAAAGGTCAAAAACCGCCACACCACGCCGCCGTTGACATAACAACAAATTGAATCATTGCGGAGGAGAAACTGAGAGAGAGACAGAGAGAAAAACACGAGCGCGGTATTCCAGTAAATAGAATAATGATGTCCTAGTCCTCGAAACATAAAATTGTATTTTATGAACTTACACGCGGCCAGTGTTTCTTACTTTTTTCGCGTACTCTATTTCGATTCGGTTTCCTCTCTTGAAACCGGAGTAATCTGTCAGGCCAATATAAAATCTCATTTAATCTTTTTATAACAGCATATTTGCTAGCCCGGTATATTGTTGTTCGATTTTCCCACGCGAAACGAGTTTTTGCTCTTTATTACGTTCATATAAGTGAAGCTAGATTTTATGTAAGCTTGTATTTTATCCAAGATTTTTTTTACCGCTCGCTCTCTTATGTTTATTTTGGACGGTTTAAAAGCAGTATAAATATTCTGCAGCGGAAGGATTTAAAACGATGCTACCATTCGAATGGATGTAATATATGTGCTCAAGTTTGAGCCAAAGCGAACCAAACCGAACCGAACGAACGCTTATCACGTGGTATGCTGGCAAAAAAGAATCTCTAAATTCAAGTATTTTTCGAAGAGAGTGAATGAGTAAGTGAGGTTGTATATGCGTGTAAGAGTTGCAAAATCTTCTCTTTTCGTTGCCGCACTTGCTACCACTCACCAGTGATGATGCAGATATATCCAAGTCTCGTTTCGAGAAAAGATATTCGATGAGATTTAGAACCCGACGAAGAAAATTTAAACAATTTTTTGTAGTTTTGTCTCGTATGTAAATTTCTTTCACCGTGGTTGTTTCACTCGATGACCTCATAATTTTCTTTTTTTTATTGGTTGTTATTATTGTTCGGCAATTCACATCTTACTTTTTCCTCATATAAAGTAAAGTGAAAACGTTTAACTCGGTCCCATTTAACAGTGGAAATTTGATAATGAATTTGATAACGAGTTTGAAGACAAAAAGGGAAAGAATTCATACAAAAGTGAGAAGAAGAACCAAAATATATGGTTATTCAACTGCAATTTGACACATTTCCTTGCAAATAAATGTTAACATTTCATCATCAAATTTCCACTCCTTAATGAGACAGAATATAATGGTGTGTATATAGTTTGAGTAGAAATCTTTTCATTCAAAATTTCAGCCCTCTATGTAGAAGTCTATACCGCCGAAGGAGGCCGTTGCCATGTTACATTATAAGGTTTGTAATTGAATTGTATTACTTTTTATCATCCACATACCAAATTTCACCTTCCTAGCCCAATGGAGGGAGGGGGGACAGAGAGAGAGAGAGAGAGAGAGAGAGAGAGAGAGAGAGAGAGAGAGGGGGGGAGATAGAGATAGTACGTGAGGAACAAACTCAAAAAACAAGAAAAACCGACCAAAAACTATATTTTTGGAGCTGTGAGACGGTACAACGGGGATGAAAAGTCGAGACCCCCGAAAAGCATATTTAGGACCCATACTAAGTGTACTTACCAAATTTCAACTTCTCAATTGAATTTAGAGAGTAAATAAGGGAGGAACAGCCCCTTTTCAAGGTCTATACGGGGAAAACCCTCACATTTCCTCTCCTAATTGACTTAGGAGGCCGATTTTCGGATGTTGTACAACTTTGAATTGCCTATTGATTGCCTTATAGAAAAACAATTTTTGCAATTTTAGTTCTTCAGCACCCCTCACACAAATTTGGGTACAATAGAATTTTGACCCGAGGTTATTTCCACTCCAAAATATCAAATGGCACGCCAATCAAAGCCTATTGCTCCAATTTGACTAACTTTAGTCGGTATCGAGCTGAGAGAATAATTTTTTTACTTCAGGGAGGAAAAATAAAAAATAAAGAAATAAAAATAAGTATCTGTGTTACGTGTACATAACTATACTTCATGTACGTGTCAGCACAAGTGCTTTTCAGTTTTCTATACCTATATTTAACTTTAAATTTGCCTAGAGTCGTGCCTACATTGGAGTAGGATTATTTTAAACAGATCTTCATTTTTATAATTTTATCGCTGCGCTCGTTATATATTTTACACTCCACTGGGTTGATTAAATTTCGTTCAAATAAATTTACTAATGAACATTGCGTTTATGATAAATTTTAATCTAACATGATCAAAAATATTTGTACTGGTCTTCCAGGACCTCAAAAAGGATTTTGTTGATATCCTCTTTTCCAGGGTTGGAAATATCTGGAACAAAATATGATCCGGATCACGATTCGAATCAAAAAATTGTAATTTGAACCTTGATTCCGATCATTTTGGATCGTCCTTTTTTAAAATGATCCGCGATATGTGATTCGGATACAATTTTTAGTATGATTCGTGATTTGATCCGATTCATTTTCCTGAAATCATGACTTTTCCGGATAAATTTTTTAAATTGTAGCTTGTGCTGCAGGAATAGATCACGATGATGTGGTCATTGTTTAAGACTAAAAAATCTGGTAAAATTGAAATTAGCGTTGTGATCCGGATCATTATTGATCCGAGTTCGGATCAGTTTTTGAAGTGTGATCCACGAGCCGTGATTCGAATCATATTTTTGCAAAATGATCCGTTTCTGTGATCCGGATAGTGTTTTACTCGATGATCCGAGATACAAATGACCTCGTGAATCCTAATCCTGCTCTCTTCTCTCATCTGCCATAGATTGATAGACTATAATAGTCTGGTTTTCATGGACAACATGACAAGGAAAATGCGGCTAAAAAGTTAATTTCAATCACGGAGACAACTTTCATAGCGATACCAAACAACAATTTATAACGAGAGAGCAATGAAATTTTGGATATTCACTATATGAGTAGATATAAAATCGTAGGAAAGTCGTACCAAACTTTTGCAGCTTCGCTTTGGGGTTTAGGAGAAACCTACCACACATTTGAGGTAATACCTAGGCTGCACAGTGGCCCTGTAGACCCCTCAAAACTCGCGAATTAGCGGGAAAAAATCTTCACTGATCAATTTGACAACAGTATCGAATTATTATACAAATACCAAATATCCAAGAACGAGCAACCGAACTACGTGTGTCGAAGTTCAGAACGCGCAGTCTGTTATTTTTCTTCTGCGTGAAGGTTCATTTTAAGTGTGTATAGTTTGCAATAAAATTAGCATATTTTTAAATCTGAGTAGTGAAAAATAATCCCAAAATGAGTACTTTTTAATGGTATATTTGGTTTTTAGGCTCTTACAAGCCATAATTTGATAACAGTAGGATAAAAATACTCGCATTCTGGCAATTTTTGAGTAAATTTTTTACCGATAAAAGAACACGGTGAGGTAAGATAGAGTAAATTGGCCCTTGGCAGAGATTTTCAAACCATTTAGAAAAATTTGACCCCTATGGTCTGAAAATTTCTTGGTAAAAATTTCTCTCCTCCCCCCCCTCAACTCTACTGTCCAAAGTCACCCTAAATTTGTTTAAAATACGAGTTGCGCTTATAAATTTTTATATTGTACAATTCTCAACCAATTTTTTAAAACTTACAGATACAATGAACCCTTAATAACAGTCATCCTTGGCAATTTAAAAAAATGTTTTGATCATTTTTTCCTGACGAAACGAACATTTCTAAATTTCAAAACTAAATATTTACATTTTGCTTCAGATCTGCAACGACGAAAAAATTATGTAGCGGACTCATATCTATGAAATATTTTTTTCAGAATTTTTTTGGTGATTTTCACTCAAATATTTTGTTTTTTAAAACATATTCCATTGGACTTACAAAGTTCGAAGCACTCGCACAAAAAAACTAATCTTAAATTCGTGTTCCGCGCGTTAAATCCTATTTTGACACTTTATACGATAATTTTTCGTAAATTTTCAATTTTTAGTCGTTTGATTTTTTTGAAAAAGTCATATCACTGGAAGATCCTTAAAAATTGGGACAAAAATTACATTCAAAAAATTTGAGTAAAATGAACGCAAATAATGTCCAGATTAGAGTAATTTGATCCTCTGAGCCCCTACTACTTCTACATGCCGAATTAAAATTTCCTAAATAAAATATGAGAGTGGATAGGGCCGGGGGGTGGTATGCGAAAGACAATACCAACGTATCCGCATTCAGCATGCAATCACGCAAATTCTCGTTCTTCAATAACCATTCTACATAGGTCGTTAATTACAACTCATTAATTACCTCATTCTGCGATAGTTCGATAATCGACACAACGACCCCAGCCTAGAATCGGAGGACAAGCGTTTCAAGAAACTCGCCGCGTAGATAGGGTGGCAGCGAAAAAAAAAAAAACTTACATCTCCTCGGGGCTTTAGAAAACAAAAAACGCGGGGAATTTCTCCGTGACCGGGGTGAAAATACAAGCCAAATAAATCAAACAATACGAACGCTTTGTATACTATGTATATAAGTATAGGTACCAAGATACACGTATCGGTAAAATATTTTTAAAATTTATGACTGCACGGTTCGCTATCAAGTTTACCTATCTGTTTAAAAAGGCTAAATTTCTTCAGTACAAATTTCATATCCTCGGCAAAGCTAAAAATTACAACTTGCTCGATGCTTTTGTAATTTTATCTGCTTTCAAATTAAGTTCTTCGTAGTAAATAGCATCCATAACTCGACTGCCCGTAAAAACTCGGCTATAAATTTAAAGCTACCTATAATGAGAAAAACTAGGCCCCAAAGATATTGAATAACGTATAACCCTATTATCCACCGGGGTCATCCCTTCTGTGCTTTATCTTCTTCTCCGCGAAAGACGCAACTTTTACAGCGACTTTAGTTACATCGCATCGTGTCCTAGCATTGGTTCTTCTTATATATATATATAATTTTATCTCTTTATCTAAACTTGCCTCTTTCAACGTACCATTTGTGGTATGTACGTAAAACCTATCTTTTCGTCTAGTGTATCGCGTACGTATGTACACACGCACACAAACAAGTGCAAAAAGTGAACATAGACGTACGTAGCTAGATACATAAATAGGGGTCGAATTCCATTGAAAAATCAACTCGCTCGTAAAACAATTCATAAAACCTTATTGTATCATTGAAAGTCGCTCGACGTTAATTCCATACCCCAAAATTACCCCCATTCCTTATTATTAGATCGCATCTTCCTTTTTCACCGCTTCATCATCGTCGAATAATGGCAAATTAAATCTAAATTTAACAACCTTACACGAGATGAGTTTGCTCTCTCTATTTGGTAAGAAGTTACCAGATTTGGTTCACGAATGCTACAACATGTATGTAAACCTAGGAGTTCGCCGAACCTAATTCCGTTCACTAAGGAGAAGCCCAGAAAAGGCTAATTTATAGGAATATACCTCCCAGCGTACATACAATCTCAATTCGTGGCAGTGAAGCAGTAAAGTACGCTATGTTACCAATTGGCCAGCTCTCTGAAGAGATCCAAGAAGCGAGAAATTAGGATTTCAGTCTTCGAAAAACCAGCACTGCCAAAATTCACGATTGTGAACGAGTATAGATCTTCTGAACGCACTATTGGTACCTTCAGATCCAGTGATTTCAACTTATAGGTTTTTACCAGAAAAAAAAATTGAGAAATTTTCCCTTTTAGGCAAGGTTGAGCACCAATCTCATTCCCAGTACCAAATCCCACAAAATTTTGGGATTTTTGGGAAAATCCCCATGCCAGTACCATACCAAACAGTTCAAATTCCTAATATCAAGTACCAGTACCATACCACTCAGTTCAAATTCCCAGTCCCAAATACCAGCACCATACCACCCCATCTAAATTTTCAATACCGAGTACCAGTACCATACTGCCCAGTTTAAAATCCCAATACCATACTGCGTTACCATCAGTACCTGTACTAGGACAAAAATCCCATTGTACTAGCAGTGCTTAACTTGATTTTTTCCTTGAACATGGCACTGCAGTATTAAGGTACTAGAAGTGACTACTAATTAGTTATTACTATGATTACCAGCTTGGTAATCGGTGTTTTTTTGCATCCGTATAACTTGTATTTCCTTGGTTGCACAAAATGTATACAAAATTACAAAGAAATCATTTTTTTTCTTTTTCACTGCTATTGCTGAAGCAACCAAACAAGCGTGTGATTCTAGTTCAAATGTGATCATTTCGCACATTGCACAAACGAATTCATTTGTTGCATTTTATTTTTTCAATTTTACATCCTTTTTTTGAGTAGTAACATTGCTTGAGTGCTCGTTGATTTTTTTCACCCTGAATGCTTCCCACTCCAAATTACTTCCATTCTCATTTCAGTCTAACCAAACTCCTTAAGCCTGTGTCAGTTTCTCTCCTATTCTACTCCACTCTTTTACCCCTCCATTTTTTTCATAATTTTCTATTTGAGTTGAGTTTCGTACCATTCCCAGGACCAAATTCCGCAAAATTTTGGAATTTTTAGGGAAATACCAATACCAGTACCATACCAACCAGTTTAAATTCCAAATACTAAGTACCAATACTGTACTACCAGGTTTAAAATCCCAATATCAAACATCAGTACTGTACAACCCAGTTCAAATTCCCAATATCAAGTACCAGTACCATATCGCTCAGTTCAGAAACCCAATACCCAAGTACCAGTATCATACTACCCAGTTCAAAAACCCAATACCTAAGTACCAGTACCATACCATTCGCATCAAATTCCCAATACTAAGTACCAGTACTACACCTACCAACCGCAGAAAAATAGTAATCCCAAATCCTAATTTCATCCCAGCAGGGAAAAATACCGAGATACTCAACCCTGCTTTGAGATCTCTTTTTGTTGATTTTCATATCCCCTAAAACAAATTTTTGTATCTTTTTTACAATCAAATCGCAGAACCTTGAATTGATCCTGTATAATACATCTTTGGTTAGATTTATATCAAATGCAAAAATGATAGAAAAATTAAAAATTTTACATCAAAACCATCACACATTTTTTAATTCTTCAAGTTGACATGCATGTCAACATTTCAACATTAAGTGCTAAAGTAATCAATTTTTTTCCATTCTTTAAGACATAATCATCTTTTATCACGAGTTTCAACATTTTAACATAAAATACAAAAATCACTCAGACATTTCAACATGAAGTCCAAAAATCAAAAACGTAACGCAAAAACTATAACGTTTTCACAGAATGCCCCTCCCCAGCCCCAAGACATATCCACATCAAAAAAGAAAAAGACCTCACCCCAGGAATCCCGAACCTGCAATAATGTCAAAAAAAGACGACTACGATGAAGAAGAAAGTGATGAGGTCGAAAAATCTGTTGTGGAAGATGAATCCTTTCTGAATTGTTAATAAATTTTGATTTTTTTTTTTTTATATTCAAGTATTAGAAGTATAAAATACGAATGATTTTTTTCTTCTAATTTATTTTTTTTACAGTGTTTACGATCATCATATTAATTACACTAGTTTTTCGTGAGAACTTAAAAATCCAAGTTTGAAATTTGTGGGTTCAAATAGGTTCAAATTTACAAATTAACCGATAATTTGGGTTTAATGACCTAAAAAACATACATTTTGATAGGTCGCATTGACCCTTCATTCAAGCACTGGAATTTTGGATTTAGGACTCAAATGTTGGAATTTTCAATTTTGGGTCATATTTGGGGTCCTAAAAAGGGTCAAATTGAAATATTAATCGAGAATTCGTGTTCAGTGAACCCAAAAAACATGTAATTTTGATGGGTCACATTAGAATCTCATTTCAATACTTGAATTTTCGATTTTGGGGGTTTTAAAGTGTCAAAATAAAAAATAGGCCAAAAATTCCAAAAAACCTAAGATATCATCCTGAAATTGAAGCGATCGATTTATTAGATTTTTGTACAGCAAAAATTTGCTGGGGACTACTGTGCGTCCTGTGACTCTCTCTCACTCTCTTCTTTATGTATATATTATTCTAATATCTATTTATGTCTTTGCTTAAATACAAACAACGTGTACCGTGAGGGGGAAAAATATCAAAATCAAAAACACATAGATTTGTACGTACTTGTATATTTAGCAGCTCCTTTGAACGAACTAGTTTCCAGAAATACGGGATCGGAAAGGCCTTTGGCATTCACGGCGAAAAGTTTAACTTTATAAGAAGCCGACGATTCGATTCCGTGCAGGTAAAATAAAGGCGGTCTTCCATTAACGCTGACGTTAAACTTAGATTCCATATTTGGTATTTCTAAAAGCTCCATCAAAAAGTTTTGCGGTAAACCGCCGTCGAAATTTTCCATACATTGAACTTGCAAAGAGTCTTCCGTTTGATTCGTTATTGAGCAATTGATTAGTGGAAAAGGGCGTCCTGCGCAAAATTCCAAATAACGTTTTCGTGAAAGAATAATAATAAAATTAAGCGTTTTGGTTAAACCTATAAAAGCAGGTTATTATAATTTTAGCGTAATAACCGAGAACCGCAAACGATTATAACGGAACCGGCGCTACCAACCAACGACGTATTTCGTTTCTCTCGTTCCATCGATGCGAGTACTCGAGTGTATTAGCTCTAGCTCTCCTGGAACCCCCTGATACCTATATTACTCTCTATGGCTCCGGTATATGGCACAATAAAAAGATCAAATTTCACCCACTCTCCAAATATGTTCACTATATTATTATTATTATACTACACTATACTACCGACGACGTTGTTGGCGGCTGTAAATTTTCGACCCGACCATGTACGTTACGTACTTTACACGTAACACCTTAGCAATACTTTCTCCATCGCTCTCTGGCTCTCAAATTATATTTTTCACGTGATTAGAAATTCCAGCAGTTAAATATTTAGCGCTCGGTGTTCTCCATTTTAAGTAATTGTACTAGTTATACGAATACGTACGTGCATATGGGCATATTTTAGCTGAATTCATTATTTAGTTGTAGAATAGCAGCACGTCTCTTCATTTTGTAGCGTGTAAGTGAGCATACTGTACGATGCAAATATGTGTAGCAATAACTACAACCTACCCAGCACACTAGTACATCCAGTATCAAAATTTTTCGAGCGATTTTAAATACTTAATATTCGCTCAGAACATGCTAAGGGATCAAGACGAGATAAATAAAGCTAGCCAAGTAGGTAATATTTTCATGTTTTTTTTTTTTTTTTTTAGAGGACAAGTTCATTTCCGACGAAGTATCACTATTATTATAATTCACTACAGAAAATAAATCAAGAAACACAGGGTTCAAAATGGCTATGTCCTGTAAATCAGGGATTTTTAAAAGCAACGTGAGTAAATTTCCTTTCCTTCTTTTCTCGAAAAAAAAAAACGCATTGTACTGCGTTGCTTTTTGAACCTAATTTTTGTAAAGTAAGAAATGTGCGAATTTCCCCATTCATTAAATGAAAAAAGAAGCGATCTACGATGGTTTTTTTTAAGTAGGGTCGAGGAGGAGGATTAGGTACATATTGAACTGAATCGTTGAAACTTCCGATAGATATATCTAAGACCCCCTAATAAGCCTGCCAAAAATTGAAGATTTTGAATAATTTTATGCACAGAAAGATATGCAACAGCCCAGTAGGTAAAAATTAATCAAAATTCGAGAAAAACTATTGAAAATTGGGTAAAGAATTTACAACAATGGGTAAAAAATGCAAAAAATCGATAATATTGTGAAAATTTATCAAAATATATGAAAAAATGTTGAAAATCATGGAAATTGGGTGAAAAGTTGACAAAAATTTGTAGAAAGAACAAAAAATTAATAAAAAATTACTAATAAAATGTTGAAAAAAAGATGAAAATTAATCGTGAAAAATTTAGTAAAAAATATATAATAACGCGTAAAAATAAAAAAAAAAAGATAAAAAAATCACGAAAAAACTTTGAAAAATAAGCAAAAATTGACCTGAAATTGAAAACAAAATTGTTGAAAATCGATAAGAATTGCGTGAAAAATTTACCAAAATGTGCAAAAAATTTCAAATATTCAACAAAACTCACGGGAAAAAATATTGAAAAATGGATAAAAATTGATTTAAAATGTAAAAAAAAATTGACGAAAATGGATAAAACGTTAAAAAAGAATTAATCGAAAATCATGAAAAAATGTTGAAAAATGAATGTAAATTGAAAGAAAATGAAAAACCGTTGATTTGAAAATCAATGAAAATTGAGTAAAAAATTGAGAAAATGCGCACAAAAATTTGAAAACAATTAATGCAAAATGTTGAAAAACGGGTGAAAATTGACCTAACATGTGAAAAAAAGTGTTAAAAATCAATAAAATTGAATAAAAACTTCACAAAGAAGTATAAAAAATTACGAAAATTAATGAAGACTCACGAAAAAAATGTTGAAAAATGTGTGAAAATCAAACAAAAATTTGAATAAAAAATTCTTAAAAATCGAAGAAAATTGGGTAAGCAATTAACAAAAAGGCGTGAAAAATTATGAAAATTAACCAAAAATTACGATAAAAACCATTGAAAATTGGGTAAAACATTAACAAAACTGGACTAAAAGTGCAAAAATTTCATCAAAATTTATTAAATTTGGGCAATATTTAATATACCAGGTTGTCAACCCCGGGTTAGGCAGCAAACAAATTTTTGTTAAATAAATTTCTAAACCCATTTAATTTTTTAATTTTTTTAAACCCCGAAGAAAAAAATTTTCTCGAGCCTCCAAAACGTCTAGAAAATTGAATAGATCGATTTGCGTGGTCAATATTAAGTAATAACCCAATTTTCTCCATTATTACTTCAATAGACTATATTTTGTAAAATATTTTATTTTTGCTGCATTCATCAGCTGTACATTTTGAACAAATGTTTAAAAATTTGCCAAAAATTCAAAAATGAATTTCAGCAGCTGAAAATTTGGTTCTGAGGATCCTCAAAGGGCACATTTAGGGTCCCTACTGAATGTACACGTCAAATTTCAATTTCCTAGCTCGATAGTAGAGAAAGAGCTCTTCTTCAAGGTCAAAAAGGAGAAAAATCTTCATATCTCCCCTCCTAATTGACCGAGGAGATTGATTTTTGGGTATGTTTTACAACTTTGGATTCTCTGTCGATTGATTTAAAAAGGAACAATTTTTGTATTTTCAGGCCCCTCAGCACCCCCTCCTTTAAGATGGGGCAAAACTGAATTTTGACCAAGGTCATCCCCACTCATATATATTTAATCCACCGTCAAACTGAGCCGATTGACTGAATTGGTGTGATTTTCGTTGCTATCGAGCAGAGTAAATGTTTTCAATGTTCGGGGGAAAAAAATAAAAAAGTAAAAATAAATATCTGACATGACCAAACATCATCTTAACGGGCTTTTAGGATCCCACAACGGATTTTGTTGGTATTAGTATCCTCTCTCCACACCCCCCTCCATCGTTGGTCGATAAACCGTAACAACCTGAATCAGGTTAAAAAAATTTCGCTATGTGATGGATTTATCTTTCGATAGATTTCTTAAGAGGGCTATTAGAGGAGGTAAAATTTTGAATTTTTGATTTGTTTTGCAATGAGCACTCGTACCTATTCCATAAAAAATTTTCATAATCTCAAAACCTCAAAACCGTTATTTCCATCATTACAAACATTTAGCTCTGATACGACGACTAGCAAGTACTTTTTTCCATATTGCGTTTACTTTACAATATCTTTTAGATATATTCAATGTGAAGAAACTAATGAGTAAGAAATTGTTTTTCGTTCATTATTGAATAAAGAACTTAACATACACTTCCATACACGAAAAAGAAAAATTTTAGAACACCTTGTAACCCTACAAAGCATCTCATTTCAAAAGAATAAAAATCCTCGGCAAAAAGAACGCCTAAAATTATGCAGTCAATAAAAACAAAAAGGAAGAATATGAAAAAAAAAAAAAAAAAAAAAAAAAAAAAGGAAAGGAAAG
>FIZR01016708.1:0-20012 GCA_900060175.1 Ferrisia virgata
AAGTTGGTACTGCTGGGTGTATCAGGTTATGGCAACCTGGTCCTAAGAAGCCCCATAGTTGGTTCAGCGAGCCTTTCAGCACTGGCCAGAGACGGGGAATATTCAGGTCATAATTAATTAGTGCCAGGCTAAGTTGGGTTTAGGGATCGTGCATGATTACGTTGTACTCATGCGCAATATACTTTTAGTTTCAGTTATTCGCCCGTGTCAGAGCTCTGGTCTTCCGATGCCAAACTGTAAATAACCTATATTTAGTACTTAGTGAAATAAATGTATCACATACATAAATATACTTTTCGGACTATCGAGTATTTTTCACTCTTTTACAAATGTACTCATGGGTAAACTTTTTGAGTGCTTCATATACCTCCTAGCAGCTTTGAATACGTAGTGCAGTCATCCAACTCCAGTTCTGTCCAAATTGAGCTGAGCCTTTTAAAAATTTCGACTTTTCAGCTTCTTCTCACTGTACTGTTTTTTACAGCTCTAAAAAAGTAAATTTTTAATAATTTTTCGAGCTTGCCCATCCCCTCCAACTCACTATCTACCCGCTACTCCAAAAAAAATGTGATAGGAAGCTCAAATTCAGTTCACATATTCAGTGGGGGAGCCTCACTGGGTTTACAACTATTCACTATAAAATCAACCTTCATGCTTATCCGACTTATGTCCCAACATTTAACGAAAAATGGAATATTTTCCCTCCTAGCCCACCCCCTCTGTAACCCCTACGTTCTAAGACACAATTCGAGTTGAATCTTTCTATTACAAGTGTTGTTTTCATTTCAATTGAATAATTTGCAGTATACTTCGAACGTATACGTCCATTAAACACGCGGGTTGATATGACTTATCGCTAATTGACAGAACGTGATGTTTACTCGATTTATTCTACCAAAAAATCTCGGTTTTAGATGAAAGTTACAACTACTCGTATTTTGTTATATGTATTATGGGTTAACGCTACGTCATTCATGACTCGTAAGCAATAAACTCGAATACAACGTATTTTTAAAAGTGGCACATTTGTCGAAAATCAAACAACCAACAGGAAAATAAATAAAATGAAGCTGATGATGATGTATTATAACTGGCTCAATCCATGTCAAATTGACCTGAATATGAGCTTGGGTTTTTAGATACTTCAGTTACAGAAAAATGATTTGTAATAGTATAGCAATAGCTCATTACGCATCTAGTTTGCAGGGGAAAATTATTTTCACACAATTTACATTTACACCATAAATCCGATCAATTACCAACAAACGCTATCGATTTTTCTCATACGATTTATTTTCAGATATTTGCAATTCTTTAATATATTCATGAACGAACGTGGCCAAGTAACCTTTTATAACTGAAAATAAAATGATTGGAAATTAATCTATGAAAGGATCACCATCAAGATACATACGTATTAGAGACGCGTCGAAAAACTCACCAAATGCGATTTCCAATATGAAACATAGGCTCGATTTAATATCCAATTTAGATTTGTAAATATTTTCGATTGAAGTCGCATCAAACATGAATATTTCCTTATTTCCAATTGCAACTAACCACAAATCAATTATAATTGGAATAAAACCAAATACAGCAAATACTAAATATATTAGCAAAAAATTTTTGTTTTTCTGAAAAATAAAAAAGTTTTTTTTTTGGTGAAAAAACTAAAACTCCTTATAAATACCAAATCATCGAGAATTGATTTTTTAAAATAACGACAAAGTTACCCTAATTAGTCCAACGAATAATGCTGCCACAGAACAAGTAACAATCACATGGCACATCAAAACGAATACCATGATTAGATTACCAGCTGAAAATAGAAATCATTCGAAGCATGAAGTAGACGCAATCTGAAGTGTAAGGAAAGATCCAAAATTACTTGGCATCTATTATTTAGTCATTATTTTACCACGAAGTAAGCTTCTCTCAAAATTTTATTAAATGAAGTTATCCGATGAATAAAATTACAGAAAAAGATTATTAAGCCCTTGAAAAAACTAATATTTGATGCTCCTCTAAGTATTTATCTTATTTTATGATTCATCACACATTAATCATCACCAGAGCTCAGACCTTCAAACAATCACTAGTAAGATGTTTCGATTCCAACGATTTTTATAAGTTGAAAACAAAGTTTCAAAATCCCCCCTAACTCCACCCCCTCCCTCGTCCATTCATTATAAAAAAATCTAGAATATTAAAACACGTAAAATTCCACACATTTTTATACCTACTTTGGACATTTTTCAAAAGTATGTTCACTTCGATGATGTGAAAAATCTGAAAAAAAATCAATTAATAGATATTTGCGTGAATAGGTACCAGGTAGGTAGGTAACGAGGTATCCGAAATATTATTAACTTATTTCGGTTTATACTTTCAAATATTTTACAAAAAACAGAATAAATAGAATGGAACTTGTACGCGTATTTGCTAATGTACCTAGCTGTAGTTTAAAACTAACCAATGTAATAAAAACACCAACAAAATTCATCTGACGACAAAATAACATTTCACAGAGTAAGTAAGTTCACAATATCGCAACGTCTGAACAGTAATTCGGTGCACATTCTGATAAAATATGTTCTGCACATGAAAATTTTCTCTAAACGTTTTTCAACCATAAAATACATTTCCAGTGTTCAATAATTAAAAATTTTTATCGTACCCAATGATTCACAAACATACTTACATAAGAATCACTCGTCAACTGTTACAGATAACTTGGCGATAACACAATTCCTGCTTCCCACACGGAATATTTTTTTCTTAGAATTTCACGTAATTCCTAAACTAGATTGAAAATCATTTACATCTAGATACTTCAGTATTTCAACCCCCCTCGTTCAATTTAAACAGGAGATACTTATGCCTCAGTCGAAGTTACTCAAAAAATCTCAATAATCAAATCATCCATCTCAGCACTTGATGGACCATTTGCTCGTAAAATCTTTTGACCTCGACATGCTTATAGTAAAAATTTTAGACAAAATGGGTACATTTCTATTCCTGCATGAGCTATCATGGTAGAAGATATTTCGAGATTTGAAAGAAATATGGAACATCTTCAAATAAAAATGATCAAATTTTAAAAAATAAGACTGCCCATGGAATGAAAGCAGCAAAGCAACTGCGCAGTGTGATATGGCAGAGTCAGAAATTGGCCTACTGAATGATGCAAGTCGGTGCTCTAATTCCACACAGTGGCAAAGTCACGTTACAAAATCCTAAGCAACCGGATCAATGAGTATCTACCCAGATAAATTTCACCCGAACAAGCCGGCTTCATGCCAGAAAGAGGCACTGGTGAATAGATAATGAATGTCAGGCAAATCATCGAAAAGTGCAGGGAGTTCAACACACCTGTGGGGAATCCCTGCTCATGTAATAAATTTATTTGGCGAAGTCCCTATGTGAGTTCAATTCCATGATGATGAGAGTTGACGGTGAAGAATCTCAGGTTTTTCAAGCAGAACAGGGAGTGCATCAAGGATGCATATTATCCCTGCAGTTATTCAACATCTATGGTGAGCCGATAATTTGTGAGGTTCTAGAATACTGGACTGGTGGTATTTCCATTGGAAGAAGAAAAATCACTAATCTGCAATATGCAGATGATACCACCTTGGCTGCTTCAGATGAAGAGGAAATGGTGGAGCTTGTCAACCTGGTGACGATAGCCAGTAAAAAACTTGGGACATCGCATTAATATATCAAAAACAAAAGTCATGATGGTGGATTGGGCCAAGTGTCTTCCAGTTTCTACAGCTCTGAGTGAATATGAAAAGATGAACAGTTTTGTATATTTATACTCCATCATCAAAGCAGATGGAGGCTCATTGGCAGAAATGCGGCGTCAAATCGCTCTGAGCAAATCAGCCATGACTAGACTGTGTAATGTCCCATGTAATAACAAGATCTCCAGAAAGACAAGGAAGAGACTTATACAGTCACTTGTTTTCTCTGTTTTTCTATATACTGTACAAAACTTGGACGTTGAAGGCAGATGATAAAAGAAGAATTGACGCCTTCGAGATGTGGGTCTGGGGAAGGATGTTGAGGATACCCTGAACAACACAGCAAACCAACATAGCAATCGTCAACAAAATATAGGAGCCAGTCAGACTAAGTGTTTTATATGAGAAATGCATTCCAAGGTATTATTGACAGGAGAGGAATCGGAAACCTGGAAAAAGAAGACGTTCTCTTTGGTAAGGCCCCTGGTAAAAGAGGGAGAGTAAGATCTCCGGTTAGGTGGTCTGACATCAAAGCCTGAATCGGCTGTGTGGCAAGAGCTGCTTCAAAGGCATGGGATCGTAATAGATGGCACGCTCTTTTAGGTACAATACAGTCGTAAGCGACTGACACCTACTGATGATGATGTTACACTTCACATGGGTATGCATCATTACAAATCAAGTTGTATTTCAGCAAATGTCTCAATCTAGTTCTAAAATTCCGTTCAAATAAAGAGGGCTCCAAATTTTGTAGTGCCTTTTAGCGCAAAACATCCAAATCCAGCTCTATTAAGAAGCGTAAATAAATAAGTAAACTAAAGATCTACACGAAGTAAATCATATTCATATATTTGACTGCTGTATAATTGAACAAATTTCAATAGAAAAATTATATGTAATTATAAACCTGTCTATACAAATGACATAATTATTCATTATAAGTGATGATTAAATACTCATCCAATAAGGAAATGTTCACTTGTCGTTCATATTAGACAGGGTACTATTCAGTTAGTTACTCCTCGCCTAAAAAAATAAAATAAAATTCATACTATAATACTCACATTTTGAGCAACCAAGTGGTAAGTAGCTGGATAATACCTACCATGCTTTTCCAAAGTTGTAAGTGTAAGCAACATATTCGCATAAGAATAAACTCCGCGTAAATATTGTAAGAAAATATTCAGCACTAATTTATACACTTCAAAAATGGCAAAATCTTTCGTCGACTGCATCTGACATAACAATATGTATACGTTTTTTCGAATTTTCACCGACTCGTACCATGGTACAGAGTACACTGCTAGTGAAACTAAGCCAAACTAATATAAAATTATTACGATCAGTATACCTAAACCTAATACAATTTCCATACAAAAATGAATGTACTTGGCAGTTGTAGCTTTAAATACGTGCATAAGATACATACATGTATGTGATTACAACAGCTACATACCGAGTCGTTGAAATTTTGTCCCATCCAATAGAATATAAATACTATCATAGTACTGTTCAAGAAACCCATCAAGAATCTTATCTTTACTACCAATGGTAATTCATGCTACAGAATTGTTGGAACGAAGGACAAACAAAAACAAACAAATTATTCAACTTCAGTTATACAAGGCTCTTCGACTTGATACTGGTAACATAAGTATTTCTTTCATATTTAGTGGGTAGCTGCCCAATTATCGAAAATGTAATCTCATTAATTATAGTTTTATTCGCGGATTGAATTGATCATTATTCTCCTGAAAAATGTTGGGTGCTAAATTACTGACATCAATCGGATTACAGAACTTATTCCCTTCAATATGAACGGAGAATCTGGGATACAATACCGTGTGCCTGATGGACATTGAAGTCGAAGAGCCGAATGCTTTCTAACGTAAAATCAAACAGTATCATAAATCTTACCACCAAAACGGCGTGAAAATATGTGACAGCGTGAACAAAACCAATCGAAATGACAAAAGCAGAGTTCATTTCGTAAAACTTTTGCAAATAATTCATCAAGCTGTAAAGGTTAAAAAATGGCTGAGTTTTGATGCGCAACATATGCATCACGTTAGCAAAAAAAATTAGAAAAACGAGGTTCCAGCCGAAATTAAGTCGTGAAATTTCATTATCACTATAGAAAAAAAAGATTCGTCGAGTTGGACACCAAAGACTAATCGGTTACAAAAACATAAATTCCCGAATTATCAATAAATTTGCGCCTAGAGATGGTATACCTCTGATACAAAATTAAACTCCCAGCCAAGATTCAGAATCTCAAGCTTGAATCGAATGTTTTGTGTATTAACAAAAGTAACTTTTCAAAACAAATATTCTGATGCTTTGGTATAAAAAATAGTATTTTTTTTTATTTTACAAAAATAATCTTAGCTTAGGATGTCTTGAAAGTTACTTGGTGTCACCTAAAACGTAAAAAAAGAGGTAAACCCGTACAAAATGGTTCAGGGAGTTTTTTTTGCTCATCATATTTGTGTGAAGGTGCCTTATGAAACATACCTAAAGCCCTCAAAAATCCTGCTATTCCATCTCCTCCATTTTAATGCTTTTTGTGGAACCCTCACTTCCCCCCTTCCCCAGTAATACATCAAAGAATATTTAAACTTTTTGCGGATTACAAATATTTTACTTGAAATATCGATACTTTTTTCAAACCCCTAATTTTTCCTGGGACTCCAAAGTCTGAAAATCTGTTATTTTTCCAATAAGCATGATAAGTTAAGAATGATGAATCAGGCCTGCCTATAGTCCTCAATCTAAATTATTTCGTAACAAGAGTCAGAAGGAAAAATGGGGCCAAAATTTTTACCAGTGACTATTCAGACTTTTGGAACTAATGCACATAGGATAGCGCGAAAATTCTGGCCAATGGTCTATTCATCATTTTTAACTGGTCATGGTCTTTGAAAAATAACAGTTTTTCATACTTCAAGCCCCAAAAATTAGGGATAGGTACTAGGGTGGGTCGAATTTTGCTTTTTTTGGTAATCAGCATGCGGCCTGGCCACAATATAGTAAAAATTTCATCCCTCTAACGATTTTTTAAACTTACAAAACTCACTTAAAGTTCGCAAATCTCCAAAAATTTTCAAAAAAGTAAATTTTTAAAATGGAATCACAATGCTTATTTAGATCCAAAACGACCATTGGCGGTATTTTTTCATCATTACCCCATTTTTCAGAGGGTTAATAAAATATTGCTCTTAATCGTGTAAAATTGATATGCTACTATGATTTCAGGAGGCGTTTCTCAAAAAAAATTTTTTTCCTAGTTTTTCAGAAAATCATAAAAAATTGCCTGTTTTTGAAAATTCTTGAAAAATGGGATAATGATGAAAAAATGCCACCAATGGTAATTTTGGGTCAAAATAAGTATAATAATTCAATCAAAAAAAAAATTTCAATTTTTTTTAATTTGTTGAGTTGAAGGACAGAAATTTTTACTACGTCCTTTTGAGGCCGTTTCGCAACTACTGTGACCTCGACGCATACAATTTCCAAAAAGAGCAAAATTTGGCTCACCCTTGTAGGTACCTATTAATTTACTGAACTGTCAGTCAACAGTTGACCTTGGCACCAAATTGATTTTAATATTTCAAGTGGAAATGTCTTTGGAAATTAGCTGACCTTGACCCCGATTGATTTTATGATTTTAAGCTGAAATACTGAGAAAAACATCTGACTTTAACATTTTAGCACGAAGTCCAAAAGTCAAAGACGTCACACCAAAAACTTCACGCTTTCACAGAATGACCCCTTGCTCTAAAACATATCCATGTCAAAATTAAAGATAATTGATTTCGACCCGTCTTCAGTTGATCATAACTCTGCATTGATTTTAAGATTTGAAGATGAAATGTTGAGGAAAATTAGTTGACCTTGACCATGGTTAATTTTATGACTATAAGTTGTAATGTTGAGGAAAATTAAATATGTTTAAAGTTGATCCATGAACAGTTGATCTCAACTTTAGATTGATTTTATGATTTTAAGTCGAAATGTTGAGGAAAATTAGTCAACTTTGATCCTGATTGATTTAATGATTTTAAGTTGAAATATAGAGTAAAATGAAAGATTTTTAACAGCACATTCTACAGTTGACCCATCATTGGTTTATTCGTCAACAGTAGATTTTGACCCTAGTTGATCTTATGATTTCAATTTAAAATGTTGTGGAGGTAAACGAAAATTATTTGCTGAGAAACACTGAATATAAAAATTAAATTAACGTAAAAAGTATCAGAACTTACATTCCTTCGATTTTACTCATTGCGTGCAAAGAGTACTAATTGTTGACTTAATTTCTTAATATAACTTCTTTGTACTCACACTTTTCAAAATTTTGTCAATTTTAAGGTCACTTTGGAGCACGATGGAGTTGGATGTAAGTCGATAATCAAAGTTAACGCTCTGGAACCAGCAGGAATTGGTATTTCATCTCCTCTACCCCCTTTCTTTCTAATTTAGATCTTGAAAAAACCCAATCATTTTTTTGGATTTTTTAAACGTAAAAAGAGTCAAATGGAATAAAGGTAAAATTAGAAAATAAAACCTTCATCGCGAATTAATGGAACTTTTGAAATAAAATGAAATTAGAACAACAACAACAACAACAACAAAACTCACAACAACAATCCTATGTACATATAACTTTTTTTTTAAATACGTACGAGATGACATTTTGTACTTCATTCACGCATCGTTGCAGTATAATTTCGAAAGTGCTATTCCAGCCTCGAATATTTTCACAAAATTTATCGTTCAAATTACGCATATCAGCATCGAGATTCCTACCTATAAGAATCAGTTCATCGCAACAGATTATATTCCAGTATAAAAAGATAGCAGTCACCAACCACAGTTGGAATGTTACGATCAAAAGACTAGCACTTAAAACCACATTGTAAACGAAATACATCTGCAAGCTGTCGTATTCTTGAATTAAAGGAGGGGGTATCGCGTAATACAAATAATTCTTAGCTTTATATTCTTCGTAAAATAAAACCACGTCGAAAAAACAAATCGATAAATAAAGTCCGAAAAAAGTAAAATATACGAGTGTCAAACGGAGTGCCATTTTTCCAACATCGGTGATACCTTCATTTTGCTTGAGATCTGCGGTAGAAAGATCGATAGTGCTGCGAGTTGTTAAAATAACGTCGATGTGTTTTATCATTTTCTCAATACGATCGTCGTACAAGCGACAAAATAAAGGTAGACCTAGTGTTATGCACAGGTAAAAACCAATTGAAATTACTATGTCGTAGAGCGTTATGGGATCGAATTTCACATTATACATGTACCACAAATAGCTCATACTGACGCAGAAGAAAATAGCAGTTTGGCATAGAACCATACCACACCAAAGATATTTCACTTTAGAATGAATCTGATCTGTGAAATAGATTTTACCACTTAAATAGTAGAATAAATATAACTGATTGGCTGCTACACTCTTATAACCGAAAATATTCGTATTCTTCGATCCAAGAAGCAGTTCTGCGATTATTCTCACTTCTTTCCACAATGTTCCCATTTTCAATTCGGTAACAAAAAGTGAACTACAAAATAGGCCTACTTTTATTCAATCGAAACGCACAAAAAAAGCACAACATTGCTCAACGACGACCTCGTTAGTAACCTTCGACGACTCCGGGTTGTTTGTAATAAGCTGAACAATGTTAAATTAAAAATTTCATTGTATTTCTTTCAATTTTTTACGTACACGAAGGCACAAGTATAATTACGTATCTGCGCCTTGGTAAATACATATGAAGCAAATTATGTAAAACACGCGCCTAAAATTTAACGTTATTTTACTACCTAGCATAAAATATAAATTATAGTGTAAAAATTTCCCATGATTAGAGAGAATTAAGCAAAAAATTATCACATTAGTTCCTCGGACTACAGATCCTCACCCAATATTCCCATTTGTGCCCCAAAAACGTGTTTTTTACCAATAGTTTTGCCTAACTTTCTCCCTAATCGCAAAGAAGTCTAATCAAAAAATGTAGCTGGTTTCTACAATAGACCATCTCATTACCCTTCAACAAGAAATCTCCACAGCTCTCGAAAATAAAGAATGTTTAATCTCAATCTTCTTTGATCTAGAAAAAACGCATGACAAAGAATGGAGATACAAAATCCTAGAAAAACTTCACTCGTTAGGTAAAAGAGGTCATCTAACACATTTCATTATCAACTTTCTTAGAGATCGTATATTGCAAATTTGCAACGTGAAGTTTATTCTAGTAACATGTATTTTGACGTTATTAAAAAAAATACTCCACCATAGGGCATAAAATTAATCAAAAATACCTAACTAAATAACTAATCTAGAAGACTTTCAATAAACATGAAATTTGTATTGTTATCGAATCTATAGGTACTCCATATCACCCTTTCATATCGTACAAGAAAAACTGTCAGAGTTCGTCCACTTTGGTTTTATTTCCCAATAGGACATCTTGGAACCACAAGAACATCCGATTTCAAGCGAACTTCAATGATATTCGGAAAGTCCCCGGGATGTTGAAACATAATTAGTCGTAGCTTCAGTTTATGTATAAGCGAACTCGTGTGTGTAGAAATGAATGCGCAAGCGCACAACATTAACCAGTTGTTATTGACAGTATTAGAATATGATTTATCAGTGGTGCTTTCACAAACTGCTGAATGCAAGTGAAATGGTTAAGTACGAGATGCAAAAGCAGAGTAATCAATTCAGCATCGAATAAATATCTGTAAAATATAGGCATGGCAACCATCTGAAACATCTGAAATCCCAAAGTTCCTAAATCCCAAAAACCCTGAACAATCCTAATTTTAATGGTTTAGAATCAAAATCTATCAAAAGTCAAAATTAGCAAAATCAAAGTCCGAGCATGAAATTGAAACCCATGCAAGAATAAAGTAAAAAAAAATATTTCAATTAATTAAAGAAATTACACATATTCAGTGTAGATAAATGGAAAATAAACGATGATAGTGCAAATCGTCTCATTAAATTCTGAAAATATGAAACATAAAATGAGAATTTTTCAACAGCCCCCAAACAGTAATTGATTTTTTTTTTGATCTTTGATTTATTGTGGGAGAGTGATGGAGAAAATTGAGCCCTTGAAAGGGTAACACTGTTGACGATTTTTCCAAAATGCGGTTTTAAACATCTTAGTATTTTTACAATTTTTCAATATTCATGTCAACATTTCAATTTTTTCTCAAATCTTTTCAATTGAACATCCATGTCAATATTTCAACATTAAATAAAAAAGGTCATCATTTTTTTTTAATTTAAAAATTTTTTATTTTTTAATTACTTTAATTAGACATCCTTGTCAACATTTCCACATGATGTGCAAAATTCATCAATTTTTTTTATTCACCTTTTAATTTTTTTAAATAACATTTCAACATCAAGTGCAAGAATTAATATCAAAAACTATACATAAAATGGCCCTCAGCCCTAAGACGTATCCATTTCGAAACTTCAAAATACCTAAAAATTGACCAAAAATATGAAAAAATTGTTAGAAATCACCGAAAATTTGGTAAAAAATTGACAAAAATACGTAAAAAAAAATATGAAAAAAAAAACAATAAAAAATTACGAAATTATGTTAAAAAATGAATAAAAATTCACAAAAAATTGTTAGAAAACAATAAAAATTAGAGAAAAACGTGAGTAATAAGTACACAAAATCGATCAAAAACCATAAAAAAAAAATGGTGAAAAATATGTGAAACTTTACCTGAAATTTGAAAAAAATGGTTCAAAGTCAACAAAAATTGCAAGATAATGTTTAAAAAATAAGTGAAAAACGACTAAAAATACGGAAAATAACGTTCAAATTCAGCGAAATTTGGGTAAAAATTTAACTAAAATTCATAAAAAGTGCAGAAAAACTGCAAAAATTACGTAAAAAGCTGAAAATTGGATGAAAATTTACCTAAAATATGCAGATCATCATTGAAAATTACATTAAAATATGATAGAAGTAGATCAAGGTGCTGAAAGTTGATCAAAAATCCAGAAAAAATGTTGAAAATTGAATGAAAATTGACCAAAAATTGTTAAAATACAATTAAAATTATGACAAGTATTACAAAAAGTACAAAAAATTGATCAAATGATCAGAAGCGATAGGAAAATGTTAAAAATAAGGCAAAAATTTGCCAAAAAATGAAAAAAATCAGGTAAATATGAGATTTTTAAACATTTTTTTTTCATAGTTTAGGTCAATTTTTACATATTTTTCAAAACACCTTTTCGTGATTTTTAACCGATAAACATTGAAACATAAAAAACAAGTTTTTTTCGGAGTGAAAAGGAGCACGGGTTGAAATAAAGATTAAAATTACGGATCGAAGAATCAAATATTAAATGAGGGAGGGGGACGTATTACGAATACAGGGTCCATTTAATCAAGTTGGCACGGGACCCTAAAACGGCTAAGGATGCCTTTGCACCCAATACAGCTGGCGAACTGAAATTCGACATTAAATTTAGTAGGGGCTTCTGATGTATTTTCCATTGTGAGAGGAAGGGTCTTTCGAATACAACCTCCAAAGCGTGAGTTTTTAGAAAGCCGAGGTTAGGTTATTGCCATTTTTTTCAAATTTGTACCATAAGCGCACAATCCTCATTCTTCCGCCAAAAAAATTGAGCCCGAGACCAGAAATTTGACATACAAATCTAAGAATACTATAGATACGCCTTTTCTGGCAAATTTTTAATTTGATCCAAGATCATAGTTGGATACTTTGGCAAAACTCTCATTATTCAATAAAAGTTGAAAATATTGTCCTTTTTTGAGACTAAATTTCACAATTCAGTATCTTAAAATCATTTATCAGGCTGGCAGCGCTGCTATGCAAAACTACGCAATTACTTCGGCCCAAATCTACTACTTTCGAGCTAAAAAAATATACTTAACTATAAAATCTGTACATTTTACAGCTACATTATTGAATAAAATTATTATCGAACCTAGGTAAATATTAAAAATAAACGCATGTATAAAAGCTTAGACAAAATATCATCCATACATATTATTGCATTATCACAAGACTCCCCTGTGTGAAGATATGCGCTCCCCTCCCCCCAAGCAATATCTTTTCAGTAACTGCGTGTTGTCAGGTTATAACAATTGTACTTTACTACAACTTCGATTTTCAATTGGTAAGCGTACGTAATATATTTGCATAGGAATAAACTCCACGTAAATATTGTAAAAAAGTATTCAAAACTAATTTATACACTTTAAAAATGACCAGATCTTTCGTCAACTGCATCTGACATAACAATATGTAAAGGTTTTTTCGTATTTTCACCGATTCATACCAAGGAGTAGAGTATACCGCATGTGACACTCGGTGAAACTAATTTCAAAATAATTGCCATTAGTACATCATTCTACGAGTAGGTATGACAGTAATGTGCGTATACTTTATACCGAGTCATTGAAGTTTTGTCCAATCCAATAGAATGAAAACACTGCCATATCGGTAGAACAAAATCCCGTCAAAAATTTCATCTTCAATACCAATGATAGCTCGTCCTGCATAGTTATGCCAACCAATGACCAAAATAATAATAAATAAAAAAAACACACATTTAATCTTTGCTACCAACATCTAAAATTAATAGAATGGTAAATTCTCACCATCAAACAGACATGAAGACACGCGACAGCGTAAACAAAACCAATCCAGGTAATAAATGTTGCATTTATTTCGGTAAACTCCCGCAAATAATCAATCAATCTACAAAAGACGACGAACGAATAATTAAATTTCATTGCGTTACATCCTGACAGCAGAAAGATCTAAAGAAAAAAAAAAATGAATTCGGAGCTAAAACTAAAATAAAGCATCGACATTCTATTTATATCATCAGCATCATTCTATCAACCCCCCGAAATATTCTCAAATTGATGTGATTGCTAGAATTGAAAATTGATCCTTATACATAATATTAATTTTTTAAAACCGATTACATTGAAAGGTTATATCAGGGTAAGGAGAACCATCAAGAACGAGCTACCCTTGAGTCTCAGAATTCAAATTTTTCATCTCATCACTTGGGGGAGGGTAGTGAAAAGTGCACTTTCAAAAGGATTTTTACATTAGTTTTTTTCTCCGCGAATTTTTGATCAATTTTTTCAAGCTTGGTACGAAAGTAAAGGTACCCAAGAGAGTGTTGTAGAATTTTTCCAAATTTTTTGGATCTTCAGTATGATCTTGAAATGGTCTTTGAATACTTTGAGAAGGCTTGTAGGACGCCATTTTGAAGCTGGAAACTCGAAAAATTTTTCTCGAATTAATACGAGTATTTTACACCTTCCATATTTTTTTCAAATTTTTTGGAGAGATGGCCTCCTCATAGCCCTAAAAAATAGGACTTATGTAGTTGGTAATTTGATAAACGAACGAAAAAAGTGGATTTTGAAGGCTGTAGAGGGAGCCATCACTCCAAAAAAGTTGAAAAAAATATGGGAGGTGTAAAATACCCTTAATAACTCGATAAAACTTTTTCCGTGTTTCCAGCTCTAAAATCGGGCCTACAAGCCCCCTCAAAGTTTTCATAGCCCATTTCAAGGTCACACTAAAAGTCCGAAAAATCTAAAAGAATTCTATAACACTCTCTCTGAGTACCTTTACTTTTATACCAAGTTTTAAAAAAATCGGTCAAAAATCCGCGGAGAAAAAAAATTAATGTAAAAATGCACTTCTAAAGTGCATTTTTTATGGTTCCATCCCTCAATGGCGCCGACATGACATATTGCCACGCTTCTGTTCCTAGCACTACCAGTTACAACAGTGATAATTAAGACAGCGCGCCATCTATCATCAGAATCACAAAGCTTGTAACTGGTTTAAGCGCCTACTCGTGTCCCACTGCTGAACTCAGGGTTGTAAAAACCCGGCTAACGATGCCGTGAGTTACCAGTAGATAGCGTAGAATGCAACGGGAAACTACTACGCGAAAGCTCGATAAAAAGACCTCCCTTGAAACCATCCTGATACTGTAGGCATAAATAACACGTTCGTGTTGGCCTTACCCACTTGAGTGAATCATTGGATAGCAGACGGTAAATTTCAGGCGACTTGAGACCTATTTGAGCTCCATTGACCACTCAATGGCGAAACAAAAATTCGCAGATATGGAGATATGGTTAAAAATCATTTTTTACCCGTACCTAAGTAGTCTATGTAAAAATTCGAATTCTGAGACCCAAGGACAAGTCGTCCTCCTTACCTTGCTGTAGCCTCCGTGAGATGAAGTCAGAATATTATAAATTTCATTTTGACTTGACTACCTCTTTCTGTGCCTCAAACATAATACATTAGGATCCAATTATCGGCTGATTTTTGTAAAATAAAACGAACGTAACCATCAACCATCGTATCCATAATTATACGTACAGATTAACATGTTGTACCCTGACGGTACATCGTTCCAGGGAACTTTCGAAAACACCATTCCAATCTTCAATACTTCCACAAAACTGTTCAGTCAAATTACTGTTTATCTCCTGCTGGAGATTTTCACTTATGGCGTCGAGTTCATCGCAACAGACCATATTCCAACATAAAACAATGGCTATCACTAACCACAACTGGAATGCTATAATCAAAAAACTACCACTCAAAACAACATTGAAAACGAGGTAGGTATGGAACCCGCCGTATTCTTGAATCAAAGGAGGAGGTATCGCGTAGTACAAATAATTCTTAGCTTTTTGTTCTTCGTAAAATAGAACCACGTCGGAAAAACAAATCGATAAATAGAGTCCGAAAAAAAAGAAAAATAAGCCCATAAAATAGATCACAATTCTTCTAGCATCATTGGTGATTTTATCCTGTTCGAGGGAACCAATAGAAGGATCGAAATTGGGAAACGAACGTCGGCTAGTTGTTAAAATAACGTCAACGTGTTCGATCATTTTTTCGATACGATCATCGTACAAGCGACAAAACAACGGAAATCCTACAGTTATACTAAAGCAGGAACCAACCGAAATCACAACGTCGTAGAACATCATTAAATCGAATCTTACATTGTACATGTACCACAAATATATCACGCCGACGCTCAACGAAATAATAGTTTGGCATACAGCCACACCGTACCAAAGATATTTCAACTGATGGTGAACCTGATCGGTGTAATAGATTTTACCACTGAGGCAATAAAACAAGTACATTTGGTTGGCCAACGTGCTCTTGTAGCCGAAAATATTCGCACTCGCCGATCCACGCAGTAGGCTGGCTATTTTCTTCAATTCATCCCACAATGTAATCATTTTCAATCGGACGATAAAAGGTGAACTGCGTGAGAACTTGTACTTTGGTCTAGGTGCAGAAACAAACCACCGGTTTGGAAGATATTTTGGGCATAACTCAAGGGTGGCGACAACAATGTGAAATTAAATATTCGAGTTTTTCTTGTTTCTTCAATTTACGGTTGTAAATGTACGTTACAAATTGCTACGTACATTCCTACATTGAACGCCTCCTCTTACAAAATACATGAAAATACATGTAAGATAAATTATTCAAAACACGTTCCTGAAATTGAAAATTTTCAACATAACGTAGGTATAAATTAAAACGAGTAATTTTCTAGTTCACTGTATGTACTTAAGCGGGCTAAATTTCGTTTATTTTGGTAATCTACAAACAACCCGGCAAGGTCACAGTAATTACAAAATTAGATAGGTTTCTTAAAGCACAGTAGTAAAAATTTGGAACTTTTAAGTCAATTTTTTCAACTTACGAAACGAGCTTTAATTTAAAAAATTATTTTAAATAGATATTTTATACAGAGTGTTCAGCAAACGATCTGTCAAACTCGAAACTCGTATGTAACCGATACCACTAACAAAACAGGTCAGATGAATAAATTGCCTACCTTTAAAATGAAAGGGGAAATTTTGTACTTGAATATTTGGAATCAAAACGAATTTCCAAGTGTAGGAATGGGTAGAGGGTGCAAAACCGAGTAAATTTTGTTATGTTTATTTTTTTGCCCAATAAAAGAGTTGAAGGAGCTATTGACATACGTTGAATCAAAAAATCCTGCCAAAAAAAATTATGATGGAAATTAATAATACATTGAAAGTAGAGCAAATTTAATTCCATACATTTTTTGTTAAACAAAAATTGAAACGGCTACCGGCACATTTTATTTAAAATGATTTTTATAACCCAGTCATTTAACATATTTTTGTACCGACTGCCTAATCTGAAAAAAATTGGAGGACAGCTGAATTTCGCATTATTTGTATAAAATGGTACCCCCCTCCCCCCAACAACATAACTAAAACGTGCATTTCATAACTTATATGCCTCTTCTTCCAGATGTGAAAAACTACCTCGAAAATCAGTTTTTCGACTGCATGTTTAAAATTACAGGTCATAAGAGGAAAAAGGTACAAACGAATAACTTTCCATGTAAAATTTCCCATGCGACACTTATGCTTGATTTTTTCCAAAATTGCATTATATGAGTCACACAGAGGAATTAAATTCACAAAGTTGAAAATTTCCTCGCACAGTGGAAAAATCTACTGTTTGAGGAAATTTTATTCAAGGTAGGTTTAAAAGTTACCTGTGGTGAGATAGCCCTACAGCTAAATTTTCAACCCTATATCATCACCCTTTCTCCATCATCATCAGAGGGTGTTGGTCGCTCATGATCGCACTGTGACTGTGTAGCAGCTCTTACCACATGGACTATTCGCACTTCAATGATGTCAGACCACCTGATTGGAGATATTTTTCTATCTCTTTTATCAGTGGCCTTTCTAAAAAGAATGCCCTTTCCAAGATGTCAGCCCTATACTTTGGTCACATGTCAAAATACCTTAAAACCATCATCATCAAGAGGGGGTCTTGCACCTTCTTTGCTGCCACAGCAACTGATTCCTTACTGGCTTCTCCAGTTCTTCTACCATTGACTGGTTTATTTTTTGCGTGGCCCATGGGATCTTCATCATTCTTCTCCAGACTCAAATCTCAAAGACATGTATTCTTCTTTTGTCATCTGCCTTCAATATTCATGTTTGTGTCGCATACAAAAACACGGGAAACATCACAAGAGTTTTGATCAGTCTCTTTCTTGTTTCCTTGGATATCTTTGGGTTACATGTGACATTCGTTAATCTAGTTATAGTCAAAAAAATTCATAACACCAACTATAGTATGAAGCTTCTAAAATTGAGGGAAGGACGAATAAGTGGTTAGCTTCGAGCAGCAAAGATCTTAATCCGCCTCTGAGTCTAAATGCATGGAAGTGTTGACATTTTCAAATTCGCTCAAAGCTATGGAAACTGGAAAACGCTCAGTACAATCCACCACCATGACTTTCGTTTTAAATGCATTCATCAAAGTTTTTTGCTGGCTATCTTTACCCCAGTTGACGAGCTCTGCTATTTTCTCTTAATTTGAAGCAATTAAGGTGGTATCATCCGCACATTGCAGGTTGGAGATTCTCCCATCACTAGAAATACAACTAGTCCAATATTCTAGGGCCTTCCAAATTAGGTGCTCGCCATAGATGTTTAACTGCTGGGATAATTTATGCATTCTTGACGCAAACCCTGTTTCCATTGAAAAACTTCAGATTCTTCACCATTAATCAATTCTCACCACCATAGAGACTCATACAGTCACTTGTTTTCTCTGTTTTCCTATATGCCGCAGAAACACTGGACGTTGAATGCAGATGATAAAAAAAGAATCGACACCTTCGAGGCGTGGATTTGGCAAAGGATGTTGAGGATACCCTGGACAGCGCGATGAACCAACATTTCAATCGTCAACAAAATACAGGAGCCAGTCAAGCTAAGTGTTTTAAGCGAGAAACGCATTCTAGGATAATTTGGACATGTGACCAGGAGAGAAGTTGGAAATCTCGAAAAAGACATTCTCTTTGGTAAGGCTCCTGGTAAAATAGGGAGAGAAAGATCTCCATTTACCTACTTTTGTTATGCGTATTTTTAGCCTGTTTTATTTTGCAAGTATTAGCTCAAATTTCCCATCAAACTAAAACACTTTAAAAAGCATGAAAATTTCATTTAAAAAATATTTTTATTTATCAAGCTGATGAAAAATAAATACATTTTTCAAACTTGATTTTTTTATGTACAAGATTGGAAAACATATTAAAATGTAATTCCTTCTTAATTATAGGACAAATTTTGTAAACACTATTCTCTTTTCTTCCATCATAGATTGCAGGTAAGTGTTAATATTATTGTACAAATATCAAAAAAAATTTCCAACGTTAGATTATGTTCATAAACAAAGTCCCTACCTGCTGTATTTATGAATTCTTTGTAGACGTGCGTAACACATTTGCATAAGAATAAGCTCCTCTTAGAAATCGCGAATAATTATTCAACAACAATTCATGTATTTTTAAAATAACGAGATTCCTTATCGACTGCGTTTGACACAGTAATATGTAAACATTTTTTCATATGTTTATCGATTGATACCAAGGAGTGGAGTAGACTGCGAGCGATACTTCATAAACCTGGTGTAAAATGTAAAAGCGTTATCACTTTTATCTGTATGTATTATGTATGTAAATGTGCCATTGGGCATACAGTAAAATTACAACATTACCGAATTATTCAAACTTTGCCACATCCAATAGAACATAATCATCATCACATTGGTGACCATAAAACCTATGAAAAATTTCACCTTCACCATTAATGGCAGCTCGCCCTACGATACAAAGATGATAAACATTAATAAATAATATTTCAATTCGTTCACTCAATTAACATCCCCTGAAATTTTTTATAATTCGATTTCCCATTCTGAAAACCATCTCACTTTTTAAAGGCAGTCAAACTGTTACACAAATGAAAAAGAAAATGACCTCACGAGTGAAAGCTCTGAATTTTCAATAAATTATAATTAATTTATAATACTTCTTAATTTCGTACCTACCTATAGGGCTAATTCTATACCGAATTTAATAAATTTCATACCATCAAGCAGTAATGAAGACACGCAACGGCGTAATAGAAACCGATTAAAATTGCCACGGTAGCGATTATTTCGGTAAACCCTCTGAAATGATTGACCAATCTAAAAATTGGATATAAAAAATTGAACTAATATAAAAATACAGAACATCGAGAATACGTAAGAAATTCAGTGGCGTAGCGGGGGGGGGGGGAGGTGGGCAAAGATTCCCCGGGCGGCAAATTTTTAGAGGTGGCAATT